>JAJSOF020000003.1:10734821-10906262 GCA_025594305.2 Periplaneta americana | reverse complement strand
AAATAGACTGCCTTCAATTCCTGCGGAATATGAACTGAGAGACATTAACAATGTTGATGAAATATGTTTTTTTTTTTCAGTGCCCTCCCTAACAAAACTTTATCGCAATGTGATCCGTGAAATTGGTGTTTCTTCCCCCAAATACGATATCGCATCTCCAGCTCCTTGATCAAGGTATTGTCCAGTCATTTAAACTGAGGTACCGCAAGCGAGATTTGGAAAGGCTAGTTGAAAGAATGGAAGAGGCTGACATTAATATGCACGATTATTGTACACGCACAGTACTAAAAAGTCAATGAAATTCAGTATTTTCATGCTGATTCATAAAAACCCGCAACCTTAATCAAGCGGCCACCTGATAAAACGGCCATTTTACAAGGTAACTTCAGATGGCCGCTTTAGACAGGTTTTACTGTATGTACATTCTGAAAGTAAATATACATTACACAATGATAATGTCAAAAGAATGTGAAAAGCATTTATTCTCCTGTCTTTTATAAGCATTTGTGTTTAATTATACCCACTGTTAATGGTGGAAATAAGCATGTAGCAATTTTAATGTTTTCATTTATCCTTTGGTCGTCTTTAGGAAGTGCAGTTACAGTACCGAACTGCAATGTAGCTACTACAAGATACATTCTCAGTGTCTCAAACGTAAATCTATTTCGGTTATCTGCCAAAGTTTGTACTGTAGAAAGCTCCGCTCTACGTCGCATGACGTGATAGGAGCAAAACGAAAAAACCTAACATCATTGCAGTCTCTAAAAGACAGTCCTTTATTCTCGGGTGACTCTATGTCCACTAATTTGCTGTTTATATTACACAATGTTCCATATCCGTTATTTTTACATAAAATTGATTTCCACTTCTGTTTTACACGTTCAGTAACCGGTGTACTTGATGTCTCATTAATTCTCTGCATCATTTTCTAAATTAATTTGAGGGCTTCCGGCATCTCTTGCTCTGACTTTTCTAACCGTGTAATAGTTTCAGACACAGTTTGTATGAAAACCAAATTATTCGTCAGAACCTTCAAATCCAGAGCGTGTTCCTTTGTGTATTTGTTGGCATCCATTCTACAGTACCCCCACCCACTGTAGTCTACGCTTTACCATTATACTCAGTACGCCGTTATGCGCATTTCCCACTGAACTGCTCTATCGGGTCCGAAGTCTCGAAGCCCGATCATTACAATCTCAATCAATAACAGTCATTAAGATTATAAACGTTTCATACAATTACAAACAGGGATTCAACGAATTTCTCTGTCACTTTTATGATTTGTCATTATCCAAAATGTATAAGAAAAACTATAGGCCTATTGCATATTTTTAAACTACTCAATTTATGAATAAAGTGAAATTCTCTCCGTATTTCTTCTTTCATTTGTTTTCATATCGCTTGGTTTCGTTCTTCCTTTGCTTTTTTTTTTTTTTTTTTTTTTTTTGGCTTTCTTTTTAGTTCACGAGATTGTCCCTTGGTCAAAGTTCATACAATTCATTCATTTTTCTCCGCCTAATAGTACTGTATTCTAAATGAGGCAGTGGAACAAGTGGACAGCTTCAAATACTTGCGGTGTACTATAAGCAGTAACATGAGCTGCTGCCAGGAAGTCAAAAGGAGGATAACAATGGCAGAGGAAGCTTTTAATAGAAAGAGGATCATCTTCTGCGGACCTCTGGAAAAAGAACTAAGGAACTCACTAGTGAAGTAATTTGTGTGGAGTGTGGTACTGTATGGGACAGAAGCATAGATACTATCACGAAGTGAAGAGTAAATTGAAATGTGGATATGGAGAAAAATGGAGGATATGAAATGAACAGAGAAAAAGAAATCAAGTTGTACTATAACAATAATAATAATAATAATAATAATAATAATAATAATAATAATAATAATTATTATTATTATTATTATTTATTTATTTATTTAACCTGGCAGAGTTAAGGCCATACGGCCTTCTCTAACACTCAGCCAGGAGTAAAACTGCGTTACAAAAACACTACAAATTTACGAAGTACACTACAATTTTACACACAAAACTGAACAAGATAATAATAATAATATAATGTAAACAACAAGTCAGTAGAAATCAGGCATAATATATAACATACAGAAAGAAAGGAAAAAGCATAATAAAATGTGAACAGCAGGTCAAAATAAATGAGACGTACAAAGTACAAAAAAATAAGACAATTAATAATAATAATAATAATAATAATAATAATAATAATAATGATAAATAATAAGAGTAATAATAATAATAATAATAGTAATAAAATAGTGCAGTACAAAGCATACAATGAATACAATATTTTTTAGGTACACACAGTAAGGCAAATTATGATTATACATAGTTCAAGTTAACATAATATTATAGATATACCATTATCGGGAAATATAAAAACAAAAAGATAAAATGAGTTAAATATCACTAGAACATCAAAAAATGTCAATATGTGGAAACATGCAATACAACACTTGTCATAATAGTAAGTGGATGAAGAAAGAATAATGCTGAAACTGATCAGGAAGAGAAAAAGAAATTGGTTCGGTCACTGGCTGAGAAGAAACTGCCTACTGAAGGATGCACTGGAACGAATGGTTTTATTTTATTGGGTTACTTTACGACGCTGTATCAACATCTAGGTTATTTAGCGTCTGAATGATATGAAGGTGATAATGCCGGTGAAATGAGTCCGGGGCCCAGCACCGAAAGTTATCCAGCATTTGCGCGTATTGGGTTGAGGGAAAACCCCGGAAAAAACCTCAACCAGGTAACTTGCGCCGACCGGGATTCGAACCCGGGCCACCTGGTTTCGCGGCCAGACGCGTTGACCGTTACTCCACAGGTGTGGACGAAGGAATGGTGAACGGGAGAAGAGTTAGGACAGAAGTAAATATTAGAAATACGCAACGGATCATATGCGGGGACCAAAACCAAGAAAATAGGTAAGAGTGGAGAGTGCTGGGTTTGCAGTGCCCTTGGACAGACCACAATGAATGAATAAGCTTATTGTACACAAGCTTGAGGGTACTCTCGTCGACGGAACTATCCCTACAGAAAGGAGGTGCCACTGGGTTCCTAACAGAACACGCTACCTCTCAAGCAATGAGATATAACTTTTGAATGAGAGGGTTTCATCACACGAGCCGCTCCCAGATGAGCCCTGGGCCACATCGTGACTCCGAACAATAGACGCAAGCGGACTGATTGACGGCAGGCTATTGTTATCAGGCCAGCAACTCTGCCCTGGACCGATTTCAACTTGCGTACCAATGGTTGTGAAATTCCTTCGCCGCTAAACCTTAGTATTAATTCTCTCTCATGTTTTATTATCTTGAAGGCTAACCAAGATGTAATTTCAATTGTCACCGACTTTGGTTCTGGGGTTCTGAGTTCAGAACTAGCCTAGGGCTGCGACTATGCTTAGTACATATTGCGTTACAGCATTTCATAACGCCAGGTCAACCTACAGAAGAGAGCCACGCAATGCAGGGAGTTGAGGTCAAGACTTGGTAGTCCAACACTGTGGAGTAATAGTTAGCATGTCTGACCTTGAAACCAGCGGGTCCGGCTTCAATTTCTAGTTTGGAAAAGTTATCTGGTTCAGACTTTTCCCAAGGTTTTCCATCAATCTAATAAGAGCAAATGCTGGATAACGTGTAGTAATAGTTGTAGTAGTGGTGGTAGTGATAGTGGTAGTAGTAGTAGTAGTAGTAGTAATAGTAGTAGTAGAAGTGGTAGTGGTAGTAGTAGTAGTAGTAGTAGAAGTAGTAGTGGTAGTGGTGGTGGTAGTAGTAGTAGTAGTAGTGGTAGTGGTAGTTGTAGTAGTAGTAGTAGAAGTGGTAGTGGTAGTTGTAGTAGTGGTGGTAGTAGTAGTAGAAGTGGTAGTGGTGGTGGTGGTAGTAGTAGTAGTAGTAGTAGTGGTAGTGATAGTTGTAGAAGTGGTAGTGGTAGTGGTGGTGGTAGTAGTAGTAGTAGTAGTAGTAGTGGTAGTGATAGTTGTAGAAGTGGTAGTGGTAGTGGTGGTGGTAGTAGTAGTAGTAGTAGTGGTAGTGATAGTTGTAGAAGTGGTGGTAGTTGTAGTAATGGTGGTAGTAGTAGTAGAAGTGGTAGTGGTAGTGGTGGTGGTAGTAGTAGTAGTAGTAGTAGAAGTGGTAGTGATAGTTGTAGTAGTGGTGGTAGTTGTAGTAGTGGTGGTAGTAGTAGTAGAAGTGGTAGTGGTAGTGGTGGTGGTAGTAATAGTAGTAGTAGTAGTGGTAGTTGTAGTAGTAGTAGAAGTGGTAGTGGTAGTTGTAGTAGTGGTGGTAGTTGTAGTAGTGGTGGTAGTAGTAGTAGAAGTGGTAGTGGTAGTGGTGGTGGTAGTAGTAGTAGTAGTAGTAGTAGAAGTGGTAGTGATAGTTGTAGAAGTGGTAGTGGTAGTTGTAGTGGGGTAATGTTTTTCACGTACTAGGTCTCGTCTTCTTCGTGGCTACAATACAGTATTTGTCTCGATGCATGTAATATTTACATTTTCAAAACTAACAGCGACTGAGTCTTACCGTTACAGCCAAGCAACGTTGCCTAAGCACGAGTGGCTCATGTTGTTCTGGCTAAATGGCATGGAAAGGGGTAGTAGTAGCAGCAATAGCAGTACTTTGTATTGTTTCGAAATGCACAATATGTATCACAAAGCATCATTTTGAATACAATGTAATGTTTAGTTTAACTTATGGGAAAGAATCTACCTCAAAATAATTTAAGAAGTAGCAGGGATTTGAGAAAAATCTAACGTCTGTAGAGGAATTAGGGTAATGGAATTATGGTCAATAAATACAATTTGGTGTAAGATTTAACTATGTCTAATAAACGTAATGAAATAATATATGAATAAGTCAATTCTACAATAATAATAATGATAATAATAGTAATAATAATAATAATAATAATAATAATAATAATAATAATAATAATAATAACTGGTACCCAAAGGTTTATTGTCGCCCTCACATAAGCCCGCCATTGGTCCCTATCCTGAGCAAGATTAATCCAGTCGCTACCATCATATCGCATCTCCTCAAATCCATTTTAATATTATCCTCCCACCTACGTCTCGGCCTACCCAAAGGTCTTTTTCCCTCAGGTCTCCCAAACTAACACTCTATATGCATTTCTGGATTAACCCATACGTGCTATTATACATCCCTTACCCATCTCAAACGATTAAATTTAATATTTCTAATAATGTAAGGTGAAGAATACAATGAGTGAAGTTCTGTGTTGCGTAACTTTCTCCATTCTCCTGTAACTTCATCCCTCTTAGCCCCAAATATTTTCCTAAGCACCTTATTCTCGAACACCTCAACCTCTGTTCCTCTCTCAAAGTTAGAGTCCAAGTTTCACAAGCATACAGAACAACCGGTAATATAACTGTTTTATAAATTTTAACTTTCAGTTTTTTTTAAGCAGACTGGATGACAAAAGCTTCTCAACCGAATAATAACAGGAATTTCCGATATTTATTCTGTGTTTAATTTCCTCCCGAGTATCATTTATATTTGTTACTGTTGCTCCAAGGTAGTTGAATTTTTCTACCTCTTCAAAGGATAAATTTCCAATTTTTATATTTCCATTTCGTACAATATTCTGATCACGAGACATAATCATATACTTTGTCTTTTCGGGATTTACTTCCAAACCTATCTCCTTACTTGCTTCAAGTAAAATTCTCCTATTTCCCCTAATCGTTTGTGGGATTTCTCCTAACATATTCACGTCATCCGCATAATTTATTTATTTACTTATATTTAATGTGCTGTACAACAGCCAGTGGCCAACTACAGTTCAGCACAAACAATATAACGAAAACATAATACAAAAATAATTATTATGCGTAAATACAATTACAATTAATGACAATAATGACGATGAATGGATAAATAATGGATGACTTTAAAATACATAACTAAGAATACTATGAGTAATTGAGTATAACGCCTAAAAGAATACATAAATGATAAATCATTGCCAAGAGCAAACTAAGTCTAGGCCTATACTTCGGAACTGCAGTTCCGAAGATGACCGAAAATAGGTCGAAATAAGAAAGTTCTTATCATACATATTCCGAAGTGATACAGTGTTAAAAGTTGTGTAATCAAGATCTATAAGTCTATACGTTGAAGGGATCGAATTCGCAGCCATGCATGTTGGCATTTTTAATGCATCTGGAGACTGGTGAAAGAAATTTCGAATTTGTAATATAGAAAGGTTTATGGGCTCTCATATATTTTTTTGGAATACGTACGGTAATATTGTTTAAGAAAGAGTCACAGGATATTATCGCCTTTGAGGAGTTTACAAAAGAACAGATAATTTAGCTCATGGCGTCTAGCATGTAGATTTTGATAATGATAATATAATAATAATAATAATAATAATAATTATTATTATTATTATTATTATTATTAGTATTATTATTATTATTATTATTATTTGTGGTTTCTAAGTCAAAGTCTGATGTTCTCTTGTTTTACAAATTGTCAATGCCTATTAATTTCTAAACATGACCCACTGATTAAGAAAATTTTTTCACTGTTTTTATACATAATTATGTTTCTTTATTTACATTTTAGTTAGTGAGGAACTTGAGCCTTGTTCTTGGTATGAGATGAATTCGGTGGCTAAGAAGTGACTTCTCCATATCTACAAAAATGCTTATTTACTTTAATTACTTTATTATTTATATTAAATATATGATTATTATTTTTATGTCCACAACACTGGACAGTTATAGTCCCGTCGCTCTAATTTCCGGCAGCCAATCGCGTTGCAGGTCGGCTACATTTAAATGTGTGCGTCTTGTGATTCGCTGATTCATTTCTTAAAGCTCGATAAATACTTAATATAATCGCCCGCCATTTTAGCTCTTTCGTTGGCATTCGCAGAAAGCACACGAAGATGTTATTTGCCGCTCAATTATTTGCTGAATTACATTGCGTTTGATTTATTATCATAGGAGCTATGACATGATTATGTTTAACGGTGTGGCAAATACATTCCTCGTATGGTAGCTCGGCAACGTAAGAACAAAAATGGCGAAGGATACTACCTACCTAGACTTTATAGAGCCTTCACTTTCTAAGACGTTAGCAAAGAGGCGGAGTCACGCCGGAAATAACAGCGTCGGGACTATAACTAATATTTTGTCCTCGAGTAGGGGATCTTGCAAAGCAGAAACATACACAAAAATTTGTCAATTATAAGAAAAATTAATTTTTAAAACTCGAAGTAATAGGAAACAAAAATACTTGATAACAGATGCAGTCAATGAATTTCCCGTCGCTGGTAGAGCCCGGACGAGAAGTTATGGCACCAGCGCGAGGGACGCATTTTAGTTCGTTTGCTTGGACTCGCCCTCACACTCAACTGGAGGGTGTTGGGTTAGTTGGTTACTAGCATTCCGAGTGTTCAGATCGTTCTGCTACTACCGCTATTGCTAATACTGAAAACATTGTCCTTCTGAGCGCCCTCATTATGGCATTGTCTAAGGTGTGAAATCATGGAGTAGTTCATAGTCAAAGACATGAAATAGCATACAATGTATGGAAATTCATGTCAGAAGAGGCTGTAAACGGGATACCAATTCCATTGAAAAGCGTGTGTGCAAGAGTACTGGCTGCCACTGGTATTTCAAAGCGAACCTTGGCAAGAATCAGGAAAGAAGGGAAAAATATTGAGGCAGGAACAGCAGATTCTTTCTCCAGTCCGGAAAAATCACAGCCGAAGAAGAAGATTGTTGCAGCTATAGACAGTTTTGATGAGGAAGTCATAAGAAGACTCATCCATAATTTCTACGCTACGCATAAGCAGAGGCCGACTCTGTAATCGCTTCTTCCAAAAATGGATATCAGTGTATGATTATGTGAAGAAAGTAGGGAACAATTACATTGAAAGTGAGCACGTGATGGACAGTATTTTGGAGAACATTTCCATAAACTTAGGGACATCTGATTCCAGCACAGATCAGTCGTCTGATTCGGACGGAGAATAAGAATATAAGATGGAATAGCGGGCGTAATTTCATTAGATACCTACGGACTCTTGAGTAGGAAAGTGGTGACACTAAGATAAGACGAATGTTTTTGGAAAGAGATGAAACGGATATGCCTGCAGCTCTGAGCTTGAGAACCGTAACCCAAACAACCCCCACTCCTCTACCCTGCTGGCGGCAATTTAAAACTTCGCGCAGGTTGGTGCCATAACATCTCGTCTCAGCTCTAAAACAGTGACTGATATAGCAAATGTGATCCCGGAACGACAGCGGTATCACTTCTTAGCCTTTGGCGAATTTGTTTTTGACAACACTCCCCTCGTAGGACATACGCTGCACCCGTTTTGCTGAAAATGACGACGTAATAAGAAACAAAAATACTTGATAATACGGTATATGCAATCCATGAATTTCCCGTCATTGGTAAAACTGTGACAGATATAGCAATGTGATCCAGGAACGACAGCCGCTGGCCTTCAGCTGGTTTCTGCTCCACTTTCTCAGCCAGTCGGTAAATCCGTGAAGTGCCCGTGGGACAGCCTTCCATTTCCGTGACACTCTCTTCACGTCACAGATTAAAAGGAATTAAACTCAACTCTTATGCAATTGTACTGCGGTTAGCAGAGTTGCTCATTATTGTGCGAAACAAATTATTACAGTAGCGCTGCATTCTGTTGTGGAAAAAGCTCTGAAGGAATGCGAGAGGAAGTTACACTAAGATTGCAGCAATATTTCTCAGCTGTTCTTCGAGAGCGACGACAAATTTCAATTCTTCATCATTGTTACTAACACTATAGTCTAAGACAGGCTCCGCCAAGTCGAGTCAAGATCGCGAGAGGGCGTACAGGCCTGCTTACGGCTTCCACTGCGGGCAGTACACTTGTACACTGCAGTCTATCAGTGGTGGAACCTATCGAGGTCGTTTGGGGGCACCGGTGCACTGCATTTTGCACCAGGAATATTTATATGCTAAAAACATGAACCTTAGCAATGTAATGGATGTTGTTATGCGAACAATTAATTTCATAAGGTCTAAAGGACTCAATCACAGGGACTTCAGGGCACTGCTTGATGGTATTAACAGTATGGGGATTTACTCTACCATACCGAGGTAAGGTGGTGAAGTCGAAAAATTCTGGAACGTTTTCTCGCACTTAGAAATGAAACTGCCTTATTTATGGATGTACATGGGAAACCTGTTAGAAGCCTTGGACATGAAAGAATATATAAGAATAATGCAACAATTGTGCGAAGTTTCGAACGTAGATTTGAGAATATTAGAGATCTTGAACAACAATTTAAGATATTTGCAATATCTTTTTCAGTGAGTGTCCTGGATATTCCTGCTGAACTACAATTAGAAATACTTGATTTACAAAGCGATATTGAGCTAAAGGGTAAGTATCAAAACAAAAAGTATTAACCATTTCTATACTTGTTTTCCACGAGAAAGGTTTCCTAAACAGTACAATCTTGCTGCAAGAACGTTGTAAATGTTCGGGACAACCTACGTATGCGAAACACTGTTTTGTTTAATGAAGTTTACAAAGTCACGTAACAGAAACAACTAAGTGATGAACAATTGAAAGCATGTTTGCGATTGGCTGGTACTAAAAAAATAGCTCCGAGAATTAAATAGCTGCTTACTAACAGAAAACTGCAAAAATCGCAGCGGATCTCTGATGTTTAAGAAAAAGTACTATTATTAGAGAATTGTATTTGAATAACAACGTTTGTACTGTTGTTTTATTTTGTTAATTGAATTGTATAGCAATGAGAAGCAGACAAACAGTATATTAATCTGTATAAAAGTGTATATTTTGTTTTGTTTCATTATTGTGCAAACATGCAAAAATTTGTTTCGTATATAGTTAACTGTACAAAATTGTATAGAGTACTGTTTTTCAGTATAGTGCAATTAACAGTGAAAGCGTGCTTCAATTAAAAGCTGAAATTAATTTACATTATTATCACAAATTTGGTTCACATACAAGTTCTTAGCACTGTGGAAGCAGCTACCCTTGCCCGCAGCCGTACGTCAGGGCTTGAGGGTTTGTACGTACGCACGAGAGTGTAGTCACTTGACGGTCCCTGGTCTAAGATTATGTTACCAGTGGTGGGAAATATGGTATTTAAGTATAGTTTCAGTAAAATTATGTTACATTACTAAGGAACGAAGTCTGGACACCAAAACATTGCCCAGAGGTCACTATAGGTTTAAGGAACACTGGCTATATGAGGACGTTATCTGTTTACTTTACTGATGTATCTTCAGTTTCGTATGCAAAATGAAAGACGTCGCGTGAAGGGAGTGTAAGAATTTGAAGACATTGATAATAATATTTTTAGTTTTAGTGCAATCATTAATACAAAATGGTATAATAAATTGGGGTGCAGTAGCATCTTCTGTACTTTATTCATTAATTTTATTACACAGAAGATTAATAAAAATTTGTCTGACCAAACATATGGATTACCCACAAATTTAATTTACACAGGTTTTAGTGTATTAACTATTGAAGAAATTTATAAAATAGTTTACTAACTTACTACCACAGAAATCAAATAAAAAAAATCTAATCGACATGAATATCGTACTCGAAGACAAAAGTCTACTTTCCCATTAACTGACCCCAAATGTCATACAAGCGCAGCTCTTAACCTGGTGCTAGTTTCGGCCCAAGACTTTATAATAAAATTATAAACAATTTTCCAAATTTGAAATATTTTTAAATTGAAGCTTTTACAAAAGAAATTTATAAAATTATTCATGATATATAATATTAACAAAATGTACTTTTTTTTTTTTTACCTTTTATTTCTATCGACTATATTAATGTTTTTATTGAATAGCACTGGCTTCTGTCTGATTATTATTATTATTATTATTATTATTATTATTATTATTATTATTATTATTATTATTATTATTATTTTATATATATATATATATATGGTCCGGTGCTGTAGATTGAATTCCGCGTAGCTCAGTGGTCAGAGCGCGTACGTAGAACCGGGTTCGATTCCCGGCGCCGGAGCGATGCAGAAGATATACATTTCTCAGAAAAAACTCAAATCCGTTTTTTCACAACAGAATAACACCTTTTCTTATATGTTCGTGTATACTGTTCGTTAACAGAAAACCACAAATTTAAGTCACACAGCTTGGTGTGCAATCAATGCTGGGTCTCTGACATCTTGTCAACCCACCTGAGGTGTGTGGATATAAAGGGAATAATTGACCCTGTTTCTGGTGGAGTTCCTCGGTAGCTCAGTCGGTAGAGCGTTGACGCGCTCAGCCAAACGTCCCGGGTTCGGTACCCGGCCCCAGAATACATTTTTCCTTGCAAATATTCATTGCAAACAATGTTTCGTACAAGTATGGAATAAGACATCCTTGCAAGTAATCTTAATCGCATTGAAATTTCATAAAATGTTGATCTAGACCAGTGGTCGTCAGCATTCGCTGAAATGGGTAAAGGGTAAGCGGAGCCGTCCCGTGTGCCCCGTCGTCCAGCAGGAAGAGGTAAGGAGCATACCCGCCAGCAGCTACGAATAGTGCAGTGTGTTCTCCGCAGGCAAGAGACGCTAGCCCCAGGGTGCTCTGAGCTGATGACCGCTGATCTAGACATTAGGCAGTACTCGCCTAAGTTTTTCTACAGGGTGCTGTATATCAAAATTTAGAGGTAAGAACTTACGTCTAATTTACAGAGCTCATATCTTCGCTAAATATTATGCGAGCTTAAAAATATTGGCACTGTCTCTTCGCAGAGGAAATAAAATTGAATAATTTCAAGGAAAAATTGTTCCGGGGCCGGGTATGGATCCCAGGACCCTTCGCTTAGCGCGCGAACGTTCTAACGACTGAGCTACCCCAGGAACTATACACGACACCGTCACAATTTTTCCTTTGTATCCACACGGTGTGACGGTGTCGTGTATAGTTCCTGGGGTAGCTCAGTCGGTAGAGAGTTCGCGCGCTAAGCGAAGAGTTATAGTTCCTGGGGTAGCTCAGTCGGTAGAGCGTTCGCGCGCTAAGCGAAGAGTACCGGGATCGATACCCGGCACCGGAACAATTTTTCCTTGAAATTATTCAAACCTGCTTTACAGGGAGCTACTACCTGAAAGCCAGATTTGCATAATACATTCGAAATACAATTCTAAAATTATAAGCGTTTATGTATCGTAGAAAAGCATTTGTTTAAAAATAATTTAATTCCACGCTATTTTATGAAAGTTAGGGCTCTATTTCATCAAATGGCTGTAAAATTTCGAATCGCGCTGTATTTTCAATTTTAGAAATAAATCAATAAACAAATTTTACTCACGCAGTCTGGTGGAAAATGTGGTTCGACTCCAACTGAAGAAAAATTTCTGTAGACTCGGGATGCACGAGAGTTGTTATCTGGAAAAATAAAGACTCACATAAGCGATGAAATGAGAGCTGCATATCTTGTACAGAATATCGACAGCAAGAAAGTATATGAAATTATGATGATGATGATGATGATGATGATGATGATGATGATGATGATGATGATGATGATATTCTGCTCATTAAATGACTCCTATTTTAGAACATGGCTTTGAGAGGCACAAACTTTCAGCACTCAGTCTTGTTGAAATAGGCCTATAAATGAGTGACACAATTCAAGGAGAGTATGAAGACGAACAACGCACATCTTAGTGGCTCATAATTTTAATACGTACAGTACATGCGTGAGCGCATGTGTGAACGTTTCTCATGCTTCAAGTTACTAGATCGTGAACGTGTGACGCAAGCATTTATTTTGTAGAACAGTAATTAGCTTTTAAAGCTCAATTTTTCTACCGAAAAAGAATTGCGTATTAGGATTCCACCATTGTTTTCAATTTACATAATAGACGCACAACATGTAACAACAGACACTCTTCTCCACTCACTCAGCTGTCGCCTTCTTTTGTTATATTTGTGAACGAGGAGAATCAAATTGAAATATTTAAAGCAAACTTCTTGAACATTAAGTACCACGAGGCACATCATCAATGTTTCCTGTATTTGTTTGCAATGATTTTCACATAAAGAATGTTTCCAAAATTTAACCTTCACGTGTGCATTTGGGAATAAAATAAAAGCGAAAGGAAACGATGATGAAAATTATACAAGAAAAAAAGCGCGAATAATTGAAAGAAGAGGAATATTAGTTAATGAAATGAACATTTAATATTTGAGGAGGAAAATTCGCTTCGGTGCCGGGGATCGAACTCGGGTCCTTGGTTCTACGTACCAAGCGCTCTGACCACTGAGCTACGCCGAATTCAATCCACAGCACCGGATCGAACCCTCCTCCTTCAATGTTTCCTTTTGTGGCCTGACTCCAATTTAGGCATCCTATATGTTGACGTATATGTCCAATGTCAACTGCCATTAGATATACTGTAGTACATTTTTGCTAATTTCAGTCATAAGCTTCCCCCAAAACAAGTCGTAACTCCCACAAAGCGACAACACAAAAATTATGTCTGAATTATGGTCGAATTAATTGAGCAATCTGTGGGTGGGTCCCGCATATCTGATTGCACCACATTTATTGCAGGTAAGTATAATGTTTGCTGTTGAACATTTCATTACTGGAGTCAAAATCCGTTGTTATGTGAACGGTCGGAGCTAGCCTTGTGAGCTATGCACACACCCTAACCTTGTCATTTTATTAGCAGGGTTCCCGACCTTGTCAGTCATACATTACAGCATTGTAATTACCCTCGCTTCATGCTGCTAACGCCATAATTAGGGTGACGATGTAACATAACATTCCAGGGGGTGATACAGACTTCCTCGAGATATATACATCCTCTGTGACATTAACATCTCAACCTCTTTTAGGCCAAGAAGCTGCTATGGTGGAAATAAAGCAAATGCAAACGCCACAATGAAACTAGTATTACGAGTGAAACTATCAGGTATTAGAATAGTATATTATGTAACGGGCCTATAATGGCAGTAATTAAGACCAGAGTTTGTTTATGAAACGATACTGATAAAGAAAGGATGACTATGAGCATATTATTGCAACAGATGGCAGGCACGGACCAGGAGTGTCTTTTCAGCGGGGTCCCGACAATTTATTTTATTTTAAATACATGTTATTGATTATGCAATTTGTGCCTGCAATTTTGGATTGCTCTTTCAATTGCTTGTGGGTTGTTGCGCGTACGATATTAATCAATATCGCATATGCTTAGTTGAAATAACATAATAAATATTAGTACTTTAATGAATGTCATTAAGTACAGTTACGTCACATGTAATGAGCGTACGGTCGAAAAAAAAGTTTGATATGCATTAAATTATTAGCACCAGTACTGGTAATAGTGGAGGCTACTCGTAGTTGTAGAAGAAGTAATAATATCACCACTATAAAAGTAGTAGCTAGCAGTGGCGGCTGATTGACTGAGGCAAGTGAGGCCGGGCCTCAGTCACTGGCTTAACTGAAATCAAATTTTGTGTTTTTATATAATGTATTAGTTATTTGAATGAAGCATATATCGCTGTAGAAGCATTTTAAAACTTTGATGTATATAGACCTGTTTTGCAGTAAAATTTGTTCCTGAGGCCGGGATCGCTCGTGCCGGGTCTGGCTTGTGATGTATATAGACCTGTTTTGCAGTAAAATTTGTTCCTGAGGCCAGAATCGTTCGTGCCGGGTCTGGCTTAATGCATTTCATGTCCTTTCGCGGGCTTTGAGTTTACGCTTAAAACGTTGTAGCTGAGGCACAATTCGGCTGGCCTGGTCAGGTTTCACTCCTCCCATCCATGGGCCGGCCTCAAGGGTAGAGTGGGGTGGGAATAGCAGTGGTGACTTGTCTTCCTAACTAGGCCATAAATAACAAAATTCCAGCTCTTTGGCAGGCAGAAACCCACTCGAGATTCTCTCCCCTTATGTCTCAGTTTATGACATAAGCGAGGGTGTTCTACTTTTGTATACTTCGTTGTACAGTAGTGAATCTGGGCCGATGTTGTTATGTATTTCGGGAAAATATAAACAGAAACAACTGAGAGAAATAATGCTGGTGCAGTTAATTCATTGTTAGAGTGTCCTTTTTTGAGAAGAAATAATACTAAAAGAAAGGAAGTTTTAAATAAAGAGAGAGACTACCGAGACACCTACGACATCTCTGATAATTTTTCTGACACATAATCTTAAAACGCGAGTCTCTATTGGATCCTGGTATGGGCAACATAAATGGTTATGTGGTAATGTGATGCAAAATAAACTTCTCTTGGCCTTGTTTGTTGCTGTCAAAGGAAAAAAATAAAAAGAAAAGAAAGAAAGGGGAATTTCAACACATAATATGGGATGCTTCATCACACTGAAACAATCACTGAAACTCAGAGCATAACAGCTTATTTGGTGAGTGAAATTATTATTTTTCATTGGTAGTAATAAGGATAGACTAATAATAGTAATAATAATAATAATGATAATACAGTAATAATGATATTAATAATATAATAACAATAATAATTAATATCATAAAAAAACATTTCCTATCGGAGGCACTTAAACTAGTTGCATCTGGCCTCACCGAGGATTTTGATCACCGGCCGCTACTGGTAGCTAGTACTAGAGGAAAAGCACAAATGGGCCTAATAATATTTAGCAGTAGCAGTAACAATAAAATAAATCAGTAGTAGTAGTGACAGTTCTATCTTTGTACAGTAGTAACAATAGTAGTAGTACCTAGCAGCAGCAACAATTTATATTTTTGTACTAGTTCTATTTCTGTAGTAGTACTAGCAGCAGTTCAATTTTCGTAGTAGTAGTAGTAGTAGTAGTAGTAGCAGCAGTAGCAGCAGTTCAATTTTTGTAGTAGCAGTAGCAGCAGAATTTCAATTGTTGTAGTGGCAGCAGTAGTAGCAGAAGTTCAATTATTGTTGTAGTAGTAGCAGAAGTTCAATGTTTGTAGTAATAATAATAGCGGTAGTTCAATTTGTGTTGTAGTAATAGTAGAAGTTCAATGTTTGTAGTAATAATAATAGCGGAAGTTCAATTTGTGTTGTAGTAATAGTAGAAGCTCAATGTTTGTAGTAATAATAGTAGCGGAAGTTCAATTTTTGTTTTATTAGTAGCAGATGTTCAATGTTTGTAGTAATAGCAGTAGCGGAAGTTCAATTTTTGTTGTAATAGTAGCGGAAGTTCAATGTTTGTAGTAATAATAGTAGCGGAAGTTCAATTTGTGTAGTAGTAGTAGTAGTAGTAGTAGTAGTAGTAGTAGAAGTTCAATGTTTGTAGTAATAATAGTAGCCAAAGTTCAATTTTTGTTGTATTAGTAGCAAAAGTTCAATGTTTGTAGTAATAATAGTAGCGGAAGTTCAATTTGTGTTGTATTAGTACTAGTAGAAGTTCAATGTTTGTAGTAATAATAGTAGCGGAAGTTCAATTTGTGTTGTAGTAGTAGCTGACGTTCAATGTTTGTAGTAATAATAGTAGCGGAAGTTCAATTTGTGTTGTAGTAGTAGTAGTAGAAGTTCAATGTGTGTAGTAATAATAGTAGCGGAAGTTCAATTTGTGTAGTAGTAGTAGTAGTAGTAGAAGTTCAATGTCTGTAGTAATAATAGTAGCGGAAATTCAATTTGTGTTGTAGTAGTAGTAGAAGTTCAATGTTTGTAGTAATAATAGTAGCGGAAGTTCAATTTGTGTTGTAGTAGTAGTAGAAGTTCAATGTTTGTAGTAATAATAGTAGCGCAAGTTCAATTTGTGTTGTAGTAGTAGTAGAAGAAGTTCAATGTTTGTAGTAATAATAGTAGCGGAAGTTCAATTTGTGTTGTAGTAGTAGTAGAAGTTCAATGTTTGTAATAATAATAGTAGCGGAAGTTCAATTTGTGTTGTAGCAATAGTAGAAGTTCAATGTTTGTAGTAATAATAGTAGCGGATGTTCAATTTTTGTTTTATTAGTAGCAGATGTTCAATGTTTGTAGTAATAGTAGTAGCGGAAGTTCAATTTTTGTTGTAATAGTAGCGGAAGTTCAATGTTTGTAGTAATAATAGTAGCGGAAGTTCAATTTGTGTAGTAGTACTAGTAGTAGTAGTAGTAGTAGTAGTAGTAGTAGTAGTAGTAGTAGTAGTAGTAGAAGTTCAATGTTTGTAGCAATAATAGTAGCCGAAGTTCAATTTTTGTTGTATTAGTAGCAAAAGTTCAATGTTTGTAGTAATAATAGTAGCGGAAGTTCAATTTGTTTTGTAGTAGTAGCTGAAGTTCAATGTTTGTAGTAATAATAGTAGCCGAAGTTCAATTTTTGTTGTATTAGTAGCAGAAGTTCAATGTTTGTAGTAATAATAGTAGCGGAAGTTCAATTTGTGTTGTAGTAGTAGTAGTAGTAGTAGTAGTAGTAGTAGTAGTAGTAGAAGTTCAATGTTCGTAGTAATAATAGTAGCCGAAGTTCAATTTTTGTTGTATTAGTAGCAAAAGTTCAATGTTTGTAGTAATAATAGTAGCGGAAGTTCAATTTGTGTTGTAGTAGTGGCAGACGTTCAATGTTTGTGGTAATAATAGTAGCAGAAGTTAATTTTTGTGATAGTAGTAATAGTAGTAGGACTAGCAGCAGTCCAATTTTTTGTAGTAGCAGCAGTTCCATTTTTGTATCAGTAGTAACAGTAGTAGTGGTAGCAGCAGCAACAATATTATATTCTTGTAGTAGTACGCTCTAGTTACAGTAGTAGGCGTAATTGTAGTAGCATCAGTTCCATTTTTGTAATAGTAGTGGTAGCAGAGTTCCATTATTGTAGTAACAGGTGGTAGCAGATTTGTTATATTTTTGTAGTAGGTCTAGCAGTGGTAACAGCAGCTCTATTTTTGTAGTAGTAACAGTCCAAACAGCATTCCTT
Organism: Periplaneta americana; assembly: GCA_025594305.2. Taxonomy (NCBI): domain Eukaryota; kingdom Metazoa; phylum Arthropoda; class Insecta; order Blattodea; family Blattidae; genus Periplaneta; species Periplaneta americana. The sequence goes on along the minus strand of JAJSOF020000003.1, from coordinate 10,888,363 downwards.
TTTTGTAGCTGTAACAGTTCTGATTTTAGTAGTAATAGCAGCAGCAATTCTATTTTAGTGGAGATAGTAGTAGTAACAGCAGTCGTAGTAGCGGTTCTATTTTTGTAGTAGTAACAGTAGCAAAACAAAGACAATTTATAAGTAGCATATTAGCATTAAGAGGTGAGAAATATCTCAAACAAACTACTTACGACTTGAATAATTTCGAGGGAAAAATTGTTCCGGAGCCGGATATCGAACCCGGGACCTTTGGTTTAACGTACCAACGCTCTACCACTGAGCTACTCGGGAACTCTAACCGACACCGATCCAATTTTTCCCTCTATATCCACAGACCTCAAAGTGGGCTGACAACCGTCAAGCAACCAACTTCGAGTGCACACTAACTCTGTGTGACTTAAATTGTGGCTTTCTGTTAACGAAGTGACGTGTATTATGCAAATCAAGATTTCAGGTATAACTCCCTGTAAAGTTGATTTGAATAATTTCGAGGGAAAAATTGTTCCGGAGCCGGGTATCGAACCCGGTTGCTTGACGGTTGTCAGCCCACTTTGAGGTCTGTGGATATAGAGGGAAAAATTGGATCGGTGTCGGTTAGAGTTCCCGAGTAGCTCAGTGGTAGAGCGTTGGTACGTTAAACCAAAGGTCCCGGGTTCGATACCCGGCTCCGGAACAATTTTTCCCTCGAAATTATTCAAATCAACTTTACAGGGAGTTATACCTGAAATCTTGATTTGCATTGCTACTTACGACTTGTATAAGAGGCATACGTGAGTTTCTATTAAAAGCTATTTTTCATGTTATTGATAGATAAAGAATAGAGCGACATGCAACTCTATGCATCGGTACTGATTTCATAGTCTGCAGCATATTGGTCAACCCGAGCATATGAATTGCACGGCTTTATTGTTAATGGGATTAATGTGTTGTCCAAGCGTAACACTTTGGTCAGGTTGGAGTTTGCCTTGACCAGTCGCCACCGTATTGCATTAAATGAAATGTACCACACATTAAGAAACCTCCTACCACCTCTGTAACAAAATGCAGTTGTGGGACAGCGGCGACAGCTCAGGAACAACGGCCGGCGTGCACTTATCCTTCCATCTGCAGTCTAAGGTGTGCACAAGATATCAGGGCCAACTCTCTCCATAAGTTGAGCAGGTACATATGCCTTGTATGTTACAGTCCCATCTATAGATATTAAATTAACTTCTCTCATACTAAATAAACTACTTCATGAATAAATAAATATTAACTTATAAACTAAACAATCAAGCACGCTGGTATCGTGGGTATCACGCCTGTCTTGTATTCGGGAAGAACGCAGTTCGACACCAAAGTCAGGATATCCTGACAATAGAAAAATAATTTAAAGACCTCAGTTTCAATGAAGTGTTTAACTATAGTATATATATCACATATGATATTTGGTTTGAGATATGAATATGAATACAGTGCCTGAACATAAAACTGCAAACAAATGACAACACATTCTCCCTCCTACCCGATCAGTTCACATCAACGGACTGTTTTGTTTGCAAGGTTGCCAACTCAAATTCTTAAAACCCGTTATGAAACAGTGCAGAAGTCGCTTACTTACTTACTTACTTGCTTTTAAGGAACCCGCAGGTTCATTGCCGCCCTCACATAAGCCCGCCATCGTTCGCTATCCTGAGCAAGATGAATCCAGTCTCTACCATCATATCTCACCTCCCTGAAATCTATTTCAATATAGTCCTTCCATCTACGTCTCGGACTCCCCAAACGTCTTTTTCCCTCCGGCCTCCCAACTAACACTCTATATGCATTTATGGATTCGCCCATACGTGCTACATGCCCTGCCCATCTCAAACGTCTGGATTTAATGTTTCTAATTATGTCAGGTGAAGAATACAATGCGTGCAGTTTCGCGTTGTGTAACGTTCTCCATTTTCCTGTAACTTCATCCCTCTTAGCTCCAAATATTTTCCTAAGCGCCTTATTCTCAAAAATTCTTAACCTCTGTTCCTCTCTCAAAGTGAGAGTCCAAGTTTCACAACCATACAGAACAACCGGTAATATCAATATAACTGTTTTATAAATTCTATCTTTCAGCTTTTTTGAGAGCAGACTGGATGATAAAAGCTTCTCAACAGAATAATAACAGGCATTTTTCATATATATTCTGCGTTTAATTTCATCTCGAGTATCATTTATATTTGTTACTGTTGCTCCTATTCCTACTACTTTGCCGCTATGAGTGTTAAAAAATGGTTAAATCCCTATATCTGCAATAAAAATTTCAGAAATATTACTCGCTAAACTAACACAAAAAAACTCCAGATCTAGTGGGAAAACAGCTGAATTGGCAACAGTGAATTCGTCTGTGTCTCTATATATAACAGTGAGCTCTATACTAAAAGAGCTCACTGGTATTCAAATTCAGTTCAGGTTTCCCAACATCTAATCACTGACCAACTGAACAAATATATAGTTAATATAGCTACTTTGTCTCCAACTAAAATAGTAAATCGACTATACTAGAAGACGATTTTGTAGTTCAATAATAATAATAATAATAATAATAATAATAATAATAATAATAATAATAATAATAATAATAATAATAATGATATAAAAAAGACAAATCCTGTAAATAATGGATATACATAATATCTGTTTAAAGGTGTTAGATTGGCAACATTTATAACCAATTTCTTCCCATAATTCCCATCGGAACACAGCTAGCACACTCCGATCCAATGCAGCGAACTAAGGAACCGGTTATCATTTAACCGGTTATTTCAAAAATAACTTAACCTGAAAGAGGTTAACCGATCAAAAATAACCGGTTAACCGATTCTTTTTTAAACTTTGAAATTCGTCAAATTAGAGAGGAAACTAAAATAAGAGGTTATTGTCAATACACATCAAAGAAAAATGTACAATCAACTGTGAAACGAACGATAGGATAGTTAAAAGAATTTCATTAGAGTTCAAGAACATCAACGACGTATCTGAACAAAATGCAACGAACAATAAGGTTATGAAATTTCAGTTTATATAAGTTATCTAATTACTTCACTCACATTAGGGTTATAATGATGGGTGGAACTGTATCTTAACATTAAAAATAAATAGCACTAAAAATAATTGCACATAATTTGCTGTATTTCTCTACAATATCGGAAATGATTTATATGTAGGTCAATGTGCATATTAATAAGTTGAAAATATAAATATATTAACAATAATCATAATTATTACCTTACCTGAATTTCAACATAATCAGCTTCATCAGAACTACATGAAGTTCTTTTAGATCTCTTAGTTTGTGCATTTTCCTTTAATCCCGATGGATGTTTACGAAGAAGAAGATTTTTTAAATTAGTTATTCCTCCACCTGTTTGTAATTTTTGCCACATAAATTATAAACACACGTATTATTTGGCTTCTTCGCAAAAACAAAATCCCAAATAACACTTTTCTTACAGGACATTTTCACAGTGGAACTTATACTTATGTACAACACAATAGTTTCATAAGTAGTTGCAACTATCAGACCTTACGGTTAGAAAGCCATGTACCGTCTATCTGAAATAGCAGAAAGTTATTTTTAAATAAACAGGAGATACAACATCGTTTGAAATCACGGATCATTTGAAATGTTCCAGTAACCCGCGCATTTATACCAGCCAATCAGACAAGTGAAAATTGTCCGCCGTTTGAAATGCTGCAATACCCGCAAAAATCAGAAAAAGTCAGCGATTAAGATAGGCATAGAGTGACAGTTGAATTGGAGTCGAAATTATTTTGCCATCTATGGACGAATTAAATAACTAAAGCAACATCCCATACTCCATGCAGGAATGACACAAGAGAACAATTTGTTTACGGGGATTCAGACACTGTATTTTAAAATATAACTGATAGTTCGGTTATGAATGAAAATAACCGGTTATCAGGTTAAACCGACAAGCAAAAATAACCGGTAATTAACTAGTTAAACTAATGAAAATAACCGGTTATTTTTGCCCATCCCTAATCATAAACTTTACTGTTTTCAATTAACTTAGGCCTATATGTGTATTTTCAAATGTGTGCTTTTTTTCCCCTCCCTTCTGTATTGTGACGAAGCCTATCACTGTATTTTTAATGGCTTAATAAATTGAATTGAATTGAATTGAATTGAATTGAATAAGAGTTAAACCCCACTAATTCTGACTTGATTTTTCGTAAACAAATTGTCACTCAAATCTCTGAGAGCAAAAGCAACATAGCACTACGGTCAGTAGGCCATGAGAAATCAAACAAGAAAAGTAATCCACAGAGGAAATTAGTGTTAACTGTAATAATATGTATTATTGAAATCAAGAGCCGCTTTCCTTACAGTAGAGCGTGTTCTAAACGGTTAATTTCTACCGCCATGGGGTAAACAGACTGAAGCATTCCCTGAGGCTGTCCGTATGAGGCACATCCAGGACATGTGACAGTCTGTGACCTTTAGGGTCGCGAGAAACAAGACGAAGCTACTTCTTCTGTAGCTACTATTCTCAGCAAGTTACTGTTGGTTTAAAGAGGAAAGCCATCAATCCAATTCCAATTGAAGTTTATGGCTGTAGGTTTGAAAGAGGTCTTTTTTAACAAGTGATAGCCAGCCGAAGGAAAATTCCCTTCTTCGGGGGAATTTTTACCAACGTTAGCAAAGAAAACGGAAAAGAGCGGAAATATTTGAATATCTTGCACAAAATTACAGGAAATTTCAAGACTTGCAAATATTTATTAGACCTACACATGAAAAAGTTTATAGCCTATATCCTCTAAACCGCCATTTTGTGGTTTTCGTTTCAAAAGGATAAATCTGTGGTGTTTGGGTAAAGGGAGATAAGTAATAAAAATGAGTTCGGAGATAAATGAAAATTAAACTTGGGACCCTTATTACAAATAATTTTCTACACAAATAAAACACATCAACTGCTAGTATTTTTTTGATTTTTGCACACCCACTTGTATAATTTAACTTGTGTGTTCATCTGGGGAACAAAATTTCACCTGGACAAAAAATGACTTATACCCCTTTACCCGAACACCACAGAATTAATATTTTATTAAGAATTATTGTATTTCATGTGCAACAATCCCTGATAAACTGACTCGAAGATATTATTGAATATGAACAAAATCCAACCAATGTTATTCTCTCTGCAGACCTATTTGCCACGGTATTAAAGTTGAGGTAATTTCTTTGTCATCAGCGTTTGTTTTAAGTAGTGTTCTCTGTGTAAAAACAAACATTCATCTTTATTCCGTGTGCTCTTCAATACATCTTGATTCATCTTGTACCAGAATAGTAATATGCGTTACAAGAGCGGTATGTTGAAGTTTTCATGTTCGAGGAAAAGTTTGAAAAAGCGAAACGTATTTGAGCTTTTTTAATTTCCGAGAATTGAAAGAAAACACACCGCTCGTGTATCGTACATTATTTTGTGCGAAGATCGTTTATTACATACCTGAAAGAGGAATTTCTAATTAGTTGCAATGAAATCTCCATCTTGGTTTCTGTTCAATAACGGCAAATTTGCAAAACAAAAATATCCATCTTCAACATTGTTGCTTTAAAATGTTTTCTGTGTTTACTATACTCCAGCAGGCCGTGATTTACGTCTGTCTTTTTTTCCCCCCAGTCTATAAATGCGAACTTAAAACAAACGGTAAGGTTATGCAATGATTTAGAGTTTACTTAATTTTTGCAAATATTTAAAAACAATAATTAACAGTGCAATTTAGGTGAAATTGCAATAGTAAGTTTCCAATTTATAATTATTACTATATTGAACGTCTCTAAAAGTAACATGTTAAATGCCTAAAGCAGTAAAATCAATATGTCATTTAAGCGGTAAGAAGAGGGAAATTGTTATGTGTGTTAGGTTGGGAATACTGAATGTGGAATTTTAGACTTTCCGCGGATTGGTTTTGTGCGGAAACCAAGCAAATACGCACGATCTCGCACAAATAAGTTTTGTATTAATAAATGTAAGTACAGTAGGGTTCAAAATAGTTGTCAGTATATATCTTTGAACTTCTGTAATTTTCTTCTAGACAGTTAAAGATCTGCCTTATCCGTCGTTTAAAAGGACTATTAAATCTGCTAGCAAAACCTCTTTATAGTGTGAATGATTTAAATGGGATTTGTATATTTAAATGTTTGTAGATATTTTAGCGTACAATGCTGACACTAAACAGGGCATCATTGTGGACCCCACGATACGTTTTGAAGTAGAATGTCTTCAGTCAGCCGAGGTCCACCTTGAGAAGAAGTCGATCTATGAGCCTACAGTCAACTATTTCAAGCTGAAATATGCCTTAATTCACGTTGAGGTATTCGGCTTGCTCATAGGTGCTTGAGGGACTATACCAGCTTTTTTCGAAGAATTTCGACGGCAGTTTGCTCTGCCGACATCTCTGAGGGATGAAATGTGATAATTGTTTTTAAAAATCCTACCAAATCCTAATTAATCACATGGTGCCACATTAATAGCAATTGTAATTTTTCACGCCCTTTTCTTTGTTTCCCTTCTTTAAAATTTAATATCTATGTTTACATATGTATATTAATTTTTTTGAGGATATACTGAGTCCGTAAGGGCTACCCTCAATGGGGAGGCAGTTCAATATTATATTACATTTTTTCTGACTTTTATTTCTTTATTTATAATTTATTTCATTTATTTACTATTTTATTATATATTTATTATTTATTGCTAATACATTGTAATATGTCTGTGAGCTGCGCTAGGGCTTGGGTTGGATCCCCCGTTTGGTCTGATTGATTCGTTTCTTCCGAGGTTTTCTCCAGCCGTGGGACTGATGCCGGATGGTCTATGGCGAGTCCATGCCCTCACTTCACTTCACCCCCGTTTGGTCTGATTACTGGTTGGGATTTTTCCGAGGTTTTCCCCAATCAAAAGGCAAATGCCAGGTAATCTGTTGGCGAATCCTCGGCCTCACCTCATCTCACTACAACTCGCCAAAAACACTGAAAATGAAATTGTAAAAAAAAAAATTGTAAAAATTGTAATTGTAATCTTGTAAAATTTTGACTTGTTCAACATCTTAAAGCTTCATTGCTAATATAAGATCTATGGAATATAATAAATTAAGTGAAAATGAAAAATAATAAAATTGTTGCTGCTGATACTGCTACTGCCACTACTACTTTTTATACGAGAAAATAGAGGTACATAATATCATTAGCTGGAGACTTGCAAATGAATGAAAACTGATACAAAAATGCAGACGAATAGTCTGAAATGTCTCTGCGCTATTGAACCAGAACTGACATATGAAATAGGCCGTGAAATTGTTGATAACGATGGTCTAGAAAAGTCGAAATATGGATTTAGCGAAGGCGTTTCAAGGGGGGCAAACGCCAAATAAATGAAATGATAAAGAGTCTGCTGGATAAGGTATCTACAGAACACGATTTGCACAGAGCGGTGCTTGAGAATTCAAACCCCAACGTGTGAGTTCTGGATGTTGTTCACGCCTGCAGGTGAGAGTTTACGGATCACAGCGTGGGACCTGCGTTTTCTGTGAGGTTCGCACCCGACACCTCGTCACAGCTCGCATCACGGCAAGGTATTGTTCTCTGTAGCATTTAATCAGATCTTTCAGGCCATACGAAGCCCTATTGTAAATGTCTTATATTCTGTCAGTCACACACAACGATAGCTCTCCTTTACTCAGTCTAAACGGGTTTGGAGCAGCTATGCACGTTACAATATGCTTACTACCACCAATATTCTTAAAGTGTAACTGCCCCTCTAAAGCAGCCGTGGCGAAAATGTAACTCACGAGCACACTGTGGCTTGCAATGATAGCTGTGCATGTCTCTTGCTCCCCCAACCCCCACTCTCTCACTCATTGGAGTCAAACTCCGTTCCATTTGTATTTGTCTCTGACTGCGAGTGGCGTATCGTCCAATGTCTCACTCGAAACCATGTACCTCTATAAAAACGAAAGTTTCAAGTAGGATGGGAGGACGTATTTTTTTGCTGCCAATATGACGAGAATAAAAATATGTATGATTTGTTCACAAGTATTACGAGGAAAACGGTAGTATTACATAAAACAGCATTATACTACATGTTAACGATGAAACAATAAAAGGTTAAGTATTATTATTATTATTATTATTATTATTATTATTATTATTTCGATCCTTTTTCAGCAGATGTACGAATAATGCGGTTAGGTCTTCAATTTAAACCCACAGATTTACAATGTAATGTTGGAATGAAAGCTAGATGTAAGTACTTGACAAATGTTGAACTTTTCAAATCTTTGCCAAAAAATAAATATCCGAAGCTTCGTTCTTTCGCTTGCTCTGTTGAAGCCATGTTCGCTATAACTTACGTTTGTGAAAAATTATTTTCAACAATTAAAATAGTAAAAACCTAATTTAGATTGACTGATAGACAAATACCTTTGTAATCAACTACGACTGGCAGTAAGTGACATAATTCCTGATTTTGAAACTCTGTCGCAGAGACATTCTGAAGACAGTTAATTTTAGGTTGTGATATTGTGTCCTATGTGTTCTTATTCATTTCTTTCTTCGCTACACATAGGCTACTAAACAATAGTTTGTAACCTTATACTCTATAAAATTATATTTAAGTGCTTGACGTAAGGAAAATGAAAAACCGTTAATAAGCCAGACAGTTGCTTCACTTCACCTTCGGGTGTCCGCCTCCCTCCATAGGTGCTATGCACTTTGCAGGTTACACAGTGGCTCGGCGCACGATTACATTTTCGCCACAACTGCTCTAAAGGACGTCTATATGACAAATCGTCATATCATTGAACAGCTGCTGGAAAACATACCCAGAAAAGTTCATTCTGGAAGAGGGAAATTTCATCGGATAATTAGTAGTTTTCTTCGCATACAAGACAAATGTGAGGATGTTGTGTGTGTGAACATTTCCAACATCATCATGAGTAGGTTTTTTAAAAAAGATCCTTTGCGTCACACGGAGATATGTTTTTAACGTTTTTAAAATACAAAATATTCCAAGTGCTTCAGTGTTGTTTCGATCTCCTTGAAAATTTACATAGGCATACAAATACACAAGTACGTTTGCATAAATAATAATAATAATAATAATAATAATAATAATAATAATAATAATAATAATAATAATGATTTATTTTAGCTGGCAGAGTTAAGGCCGTAAGGCCTTCTCTTCCACACAACCAGCAAAAAGTGTATATACATATGCATGAACTTATAAAGAATTCAACAATTTGATTTAGATGAGAGTTACATATATACAAGAGTTATTTACGAATTAAACAACAAAATACTATGAACTATTAATTAAACACTGAAATAAACTGTGTAGCAGAATTAAACTAAAATACATAGAATGTTAATATATTTCAAATGATATTAGATAATAGAAAGAGATTATTATGAGACAATTTTGAAAATGCAGCACAATCAGGATGATGTCTAAAGAAAAAAAGCAACAGTGTAGTCTGTAATATTTTAAATCAGTATGATTGGAGTGAAATGCTAATAAGGTTATCTTTTAAGCTGTTCTTAAAGGTGTTTGTTGTCTTGCAGCCCCTAATAATTATACTATGGATATAGAACATTTTGCATTATTTTCAAAAATATTTTGTGTGAAAGTCTAAAGAGCGAAAAATAATTTTAGAAGCTTCATAGCGTAGTATATATTTTTTTCTGCATTAAAACTGTACAAAAAAGAAAAGTTATAGTAAATCTTATTCATATATTTCATGTGTCCTAAAAATTTTCTGAGTAATAACTAAAAAATTAGTACACCTGGGACTTTTTCAAAATTATTCATTTGTTTATTTACAATAAATCTAAACTATGTACCAAATCACTTCAAACTTTTTGTCTTTCTTTTAACCATTCTAATTAACACTAAAAATATGGTGAAAATTGGTAAAAAAAATATAAAACTGTTTCAACTCACTAGGGTCCCTCCTTAAATGTAACAACAATTGAGCCGTTCAGAGCAAAAGTGGTGTAAGTCAAAATTGGGTAATGAGGGTTAAAGTAAAAATTCTGTAAAATACAGCGCAAAGTAGCAATTAATATGTCCTTGCTATCCACTGACTACTAATAGTTTAAATAAATTGAATATTAATTGCTACTTTGCGCTGTATTTTACATCATGTTTACTTTAACCCTCATTACCCATTCTTGACTTATACCATTTCTGCTCTGAACGGATCAATTAGTGACTGTCCAAGAGATTTGTCTGTGTTTACCTTGAGGGCTGCAAGGGGCGAAACTAGTAAGCTACTGCAGCAGAACGGTAACAAAGTAAAACGGGCGTTCAATACGTATAAGATGTCTCAAATAAATGGTCTTTTGTAAATACAACAAAATAAATAAGTTGCATAATGAAACAGAAAGTAAAAATACAAGAATTGTTACATTACATAGGATTGTCATTTGTGTAACAGCAATCGCATTCAAATTTTGAAAATTATGTCCCGCAGCTGACGACCTTGACGATGTTTACACTCGGAGAATCTGTGATCCAACACCGCAGTAGGGATGGATTCGATTTCAACACGGATATTATTCTTGAGCTCTTCAATGGCGTGTGGCCGACTTGCATACACTTTGCTTTTCAGATGGCCCCACAGGAAATAATCACACGCAGTTAAGTCAGGGGATCAGGGGGGCCAATCAATGTCACCATTCCTGGAGATGACGCGGTCGTAGAAAATTTGGCTCGCTGCTTGCATAGAAATTCTCGCTGAATGCGATGTAGCCCCGCCTAGCTGGAACCAATATGGCCTCTGTGTAGGTACGAAGAATGTGTTTACCATGTTGGCATACCGGACAGATACTAACGCGGGAGAGGACCATTTCTTCTGATAGACCTATTAAAATAATGCCGATACTCCCTTTGAGCAGTGCCCGCACTATCATTTTTATAAAAAGCTTAAATAACTATTGCTCGTTGAGATCCATTCTATTTCTGATGTAGTAGGTAATGTTAAACAGATGACGTCAAACATTGTGTCTGCAAATGGCGTAATATTGTTAACCCTTAAATTCACAATGTATCCTATAGGATATAACAGGTTAATAGGCTATATGCTATAATTTTAATAGAACAATAGAAAAAAATAGGTAGGAAAATTAAATGTAACCAAAATTTCACAATACTATAATATTGTACCACCTATAAAATACGAACATTGCGATAGTTGTTTTCTTTACGGTCCGACACGGTATAATAAACTAGTGTGAGAAATGAAGTTTTGCCAATTTAAGGGTTAAACAAATGACGGTAAAAAATTGTTGGTAACATAAAAAGGAAAAATTTTCTCCAGAAATTAAGAAAGCCCGTTTATTTGAGACACCTTGTATATTCGCAATACAAAATAGATTTCGGTCCCAATGTGCTAGCAGCTACAGCTGGTGAATATTCTGCGACAGATTGGCGCAAGTGGGATGTGTCCCCCGCCCCGCCCTTTATTTATCGGCGTGTTGTAACATGTGTGAGGCGGAACGTGCACGACCGGGATGTAGGCCACGTCGTGGGAGGGGGGTGCAAGGTCGTGGACCACTTCACCGTCGCGCCGCGCCGTTTCCCTTTCAATTGCACTGCTCGGGTTGAGTAACTCCCCTCACGTTCGTATCGCATTTCAACTGTCGGGACACACGAACTGAAATTCCTTCTCCTCATGTCACTATTTCCCCTCTTTATCTATTTTTTATTCCTTGTTACCTTTCGTCTATTCATATCCGTATACTTCTCCTTTCATTTCCTCTTCCGTTTTTTAATATTTCCGTTATCCTTCCCTCTTTCTATTTCATGTTATTCTTACTTTGCTCTTTATTTTCTCTGCTTTTACTTTTTCTTCTCTTCTTATTTTATCTTTCTCATTATTCTTCCTTCTATTAATTCTCCTTCTTCTTCTTCTTCTTCTTCTTCTTCTTCTTCACATTCCTGACTAATGATCCTCTGTACACTTTTCGTACACCTTCCCTTTCTCCTATTTTGATATCTTTCCCATTTCTTTTTTTCCTCCATATTTAACCTCTTCTCTTCTCTTCTCTTCTCTTCTCTTCTCTTCTCTTCTCTTCTCTTCTCTTCTCTTCTCTTCTCTTCTCTTCTCTTCTCTTCTTTCTTTTCGTCCCCTCAACTTCTCTTCTCTTCTCTTGTTCCGTCCCCTCAACTTCTCTTCTCTTCTCTTCTCTTCTCTTCTCTTCTCTTCTCTTCTCTTCTCTTCTCTTCTCTTCTCTTCTCTTCTCTTCTCTTCTCTTCTCTTCTTTCTTTCCGTCCCCTCAACTTCTCTTCTCTTCTCTTGTTCCGTCCCCTCAACTTCTCTTCTCTTCTCTTCTCTTCTCTTCTCTTCTCTTCTCTTCTCTTCTCTTCTCTTCTCTTCTCTTCTCTTCTCTTCTTTCTCTCCGTCCCCTCAACTTCTCTTCTCTTCTCTTGTTCCGTCCCCTCAATTTCTGTTCTCTTCTTTCTCTCCGTCCCCTCAACTTCTCTTCTCTTCTCTTCTCTTCTCTTCTCTTCTCTTCTCTTCTCTTCTCTTCTCTTCTTTCTTTCCGTCCCCTCAACTTCTCTTCTCTTCTCTTGTTCCGTCCCCTCAATTTCTCTTCTCTTCTTTCTCTCCGTCCCCTCAACTTCTCTTCTCTTCTCTTCTCTTGTTCCGTCCCCTCAATTTCTCTTCTCTTCTTTCTCTCCGTCCCCTCAACTTCTCTTCTCTTCTCTTCTCTTCTCTTCTCTTCTCTTCTCTTCTCTTCTCTTCTCTTCTCTTCTCTTCTCTTCTCTTCTTTCTTTCCGTCCCCTCAACTTCTCTTCTCTTCTCTTGTTCCGTCCCCTCAATTTCTCTTCTCTTCTTTCTCTCCGTCCCCTCAACTTCTCTTCTCTTCTCTTCTCTTGTTCCGTCCCCTCAATTTCTCTTCTCTTCTTTCTCTCCGTCACCTCAACTTCTCTTCTCTTCTCTTCTCTTCTCTTCTCTTCTCTTCTCTTCTCTTCTCTTCTCTTCTCTTCTCTTCTCTTCTCTTCTCTTCTCTTCTCTTCTCTTCTCTTCTCTTCTCTTCTCTTCTTTCTTTCCGTCCCCTCAACTTCTCTTCTCTTCTCTTGTTCCGTCCCCTCAATTTCTCTTCTCTTCTTTCTCTCCGTCCCCTCAACTTCTCTTCTCTTCTCTTGTTCCGTCCCCTCAATTTCTCTTCTCTTCTTTCTCTCCGTCCCCTCAACTTCTCTTCTCTTCTCCTTCTCTCGTCCTTTAGACCATCTTCTGTTTCTTCCGTTTTTCCTTCCTCCTTCATTTCATCTCAACATTTTCCTTTTCCTCTTACATGTTCTCCATCATTCCCCTTTTAATTAACCTTTCTTTCTTTTCTACTATATCTTTTTATTCTCTTTGCTGTTCTTTCTTTTTTCTATTTAATTCTATTTCTTCTCCCGTCGTCCCATTCCTCCCTCTTTTTATCATCATTTCCCATTTACCTTTTCCTCCATCTCCGTCTCACACCGTTTCTCTCTTCACATTTTCTCCTATTCGTTTCTTAACCTTCCATTTCTATTCTACAAGCATTCCTTGTATTCCCTCTCCCCCTATCATTTCTCCCATTTCTTTCCTCCTTTATCACGTTCCTTATCTTCCCTTTTTCTCCTCCATATTACCTCCCCTCGTTTCTTTTTCTTCCATGTCTTCTCCCATATTTCGATTCTGAAACCCGAACATGGCCTCCAACGGTTAGTAGGCCTACGCCTATAGTAGCAGATCTAGCAAAATTAATTTGACAGTGATAAATATATAATCAACTGGCAATAACGTATTCCTCCTTATGTGCAGAGTACGTAGGATATATACTTCGGCAGATCTTCAACATTACCACTAAAGGGTATAAAAAATTCGAAATTTCTCAAAACGCTCTGACAAGAGACTATTAAATCTAAGAAGTACAGTGATGATGATGATGATGATAATGATGATAATAATAATAATAATAATAATAATAATAATAATAATAATAATAATAATAATAATAATGGCTCCGATTTTAGATGCTAAAAATTGGGAAAATATTTATTTTTAAGTGCTAAATATCGCGAAAATATGTGACAAAAAAGGAAAAACATTTAATTATGTTTCAATTATTTTATGTGAATATAAATAATACGCAGCAGCCCTACTCACGAACAATATAAATTATGTTGTTTCTTCAACTGCTGACGAATTACAGTACACAATGAGATTCATCCTCAAGTTGTCCATCACAAATGACTGACGATTATCGCGGAACACTGCCTTGTACTGGTAAAAAGAGTGCCCTGGCCATTGAGAAACAACATGCACTCCCTAGAGACATGTTTATGATTGGAAACGAAAAAAGAGACAGTTGATGTTTATGAAATTATAATTGCTTCCTGAATCAGCGTTATGATAACTTACAAGGCACTCATAAATGACACATCCATGTTTACGTGTGTTAGTTAAAGTATAATTTTTTTTAGTAGTGACAGCTTTCATCGCTTGTGGTGAGAGAGCAGACTGCAGTTCCACAGATAGGCAATTCCGAGAAACAGTTGCGAGCTGTCAAGTCTAAGCAACTGCACTGAACATTCTAGTGATGATTAATCTGAAATGGGGCTTTTGTCGAAAATTATTTGACGAAAACTTAATTTTTATGTGAATATTTGAAAATATGTATTTACATTAAAAAATTCAAAATATGTTTCGAATAATAATAATAATAATAATAATAATAATAATAATAATAATAAATAATAATACTAATACTAATAATAATACTTACTTACTTACTTACAAATGGCTTTTAAGGAACCCGAAGGTTCATTGCCTCCCTCACATAAGCCCGCCATCGGTCCCTATCCTGTGCAAGATTAATCCAGTCTCTATCATCATATCCCACCTCCCTCAAATCCATTTTAATATTATCCTCCTATCTACGTCTCGGCCTCCCTAAAGGTCTTTTTCCCTCCGGTCTCCCAACTAACACTCTGTATGCATTTCTGAATTCGCCCATACGTGCTACATGCCCTGCCCATCTCAAACGTCTGGATTTTATGTTCCTAATTATGGCAGGTGAAGAATACAATGCGTGTAGTTCTGCGTTGTGTAACTTTCTCCATTCTCCTGTAACTTCATCCCGCTTAGCCCCAAATATTTTCCTAAGCACCTTATTCTCAAACACCCTTAACCTATGTTCCTCTCTCAGAGTGAGAGTCCAAGTTTCACAACCATACACAACAACCGGTAATATAACTGTATTATAAATTATAACTTTCAGATTTTTGGACAGCAGACTGGATGATAAGAGCTTCTCAACCGAATAATAACACGCATTTCCCATATTTATTCTGCGTTTAATTTCCTCCCGAGTGTCATTTATATTTGTTACTGTTGCTCCAAGATATTTGAATTTTTCCACCTCTTCGAAGGATAAATCTCCAATTTTTATATTTCTATTTCGTACAATATTCTGGTCACGAGACATAATCATATACTTTGTCTTTTCAGGATTTGCTTCCAAACCGATCGCTTTACTTGCTTCAAGTAAAATTTCCGTGTTTTCCCTAATCGTTTGTGTATTTTCTCCTAACATATTCACGTCATCCGCATAGACAAGAAGCTGATGTAACCCGTTCAATTCCAAACCCTGCCTGTTATCCTGAACTTTCCTAATGGCATATTCTAGAGCGAAGTTAAAAAGTAAAGGTGATGGTGCATCTCCCTACTTTAGCCCGCAGTGAATTGGAAAAGCATCAGATAGAAACTGACCTATACGGACTCTGATGTATGTTTCACTGAGACACATTTTAATTAATCGAACTAGTTTCTTGGGAATACCAATAATAATAATAATAATAATAATAATAATAATAATAATAATAATAATTTTATTTGAACGATGATAATAATAGTAAACTTTTGGTTGGCAGTCCCGATGAAGCAAAAGCTTGTGGCCGGGTGTGGAGTTTACTTTGAATAATTAAAAAGTAATATTACAAGTTTAAGCCCACACTAAAATAATAATTTTATTGTTTAATTTAAATAATCAAATATACGTAAGCAAAAGTAAAGTGATGAATATCAAAATAATAATACAAGAAATAATAATATAAAAAGTACAATGGCATTATATCAAATATACGTAAGCAAAAGTAAAGTATGAAATAAAATTTAAAAGTGATATTTTCCGAAACTTAAAACACAATTACGAGTTACTATTACAGTGCAAAGAAAATATTTACTTACCTAATAATCCTAGCCCTAATAATAATAGCAGTGTTACAGTTTAAATATTCCAATAACACGATTTTATACTCATTTAATTTCAAGTCTCAAGATCTCGCATCGTACGTGTTAATATTCAAGGATGAGAAAGTGCATGAATTGTGTATTTTGTAATTAATTTTGCAATGTCCTTGATGGACGACGTGGGTGATCGGGGGTGGGGGAGAAGCATTATCTGTTCGTGAGGGAAAGTTGGTAGCAGTGTGCGCACGTAGCGAATGGGTGCCGTTCTAGATTAGCGACAGTGTCATGGCCATCGCACGAAACTTGGTGCACCAACTTGGATTAGTGGGTCGACAATGCAGTGGCCACTGCCACATGTGGTCCGAGGGACAGGCACGCATTCTGCCGTGAACTCGTTTGCGTTGTGTTTCGCACGCTGACATTTTATGCCAGTGCCCTTTTTGTGATCGCTTTTCATAGCACCTAACGTCAGAAGTATAGGTTAACTTTCATGTCGGAATGAAGGCCAAATTGGCAACATTTATCAGTGTCAAAACTGAATTTTCCTTGCAAGAGTTTTCGTTAATGTTTGTAAAAATGTCACACTTATTAAAGGCGTTCAAAATCCAACTTATTCGCGCAGCCATGTTTTATGATTTTACGTGAACGACTGACTAGTTTAAACTGAGTTTAATTTAAAGTACTCCATATTTTCAACACTTTCTTGAAGGTAGATTAGTTTAAACCATTGTTTAAACCTAAGCCTTGATGTTCTGAGTTTAAACCAGTCAGTTGGTAGTCCTGTGTTTCAGATTAATAGTTCGTTACTGAAATTATATGTTAATTGTTGTCAATAAATAATTTATATTATCTTACTAGTCGTACCCGTGCGCTCCGCTGCACCCGTTAGAAATAAATATAAAGTAATTACATAATTAAAATAGGACATTTGATAACATTCGTGTTTGATAGAAGGATAAATCGTTTAATATGTTACTTAATTTAAATTGTGTTTAAATAATTAAAATGCGATCATTTCGGTCCAGAGAGCACTCATTTGGTGCAATGACAATTCCTTTAATATGTTTCTTAATTGTTATTATATGCAACCATAGTTTAATGAACATTGACATCAATTAGATTTAATGTCTATACTTTATTTTACTTGCTATATGTTTCAATTGAATTATGGTAATAACTTAATTTTAACCCTTCTTTTCTACGTATTCAGTAAATGGCGTTTGGCCCACTATGGTTCTGAACCCTTCAAATAACTTAAATTATATTATACAATATTACATATTATATATTATATTATATTATATTATATTATATTATATTATATTATATTATATTATATTATATTATATCATATTATATCATATTATATTACATTATATTATATCAGAAGTTACTGTAATAACATTATAGCATTATGTCCATCTAGAGAAACTACACTTTCCAATGGTGAAATAATAATTAATTATACAAATCGATTAATTTAGCTTCCGATATTCCTTCATACAAACAGAGAAACATTCTCTGTAGGTTATCTTTCATAGCTTTCGATTGTTGCTGTCCAAGGCCCCTTATATACGAAGTCATTTGTTTTTTATTTCATTGTACGGCCTTAGATGGCAGTTATTTTAATTTTAAAACTCATTTATCTCATTAAATATCAGTCCTATCAAAATTTTTCAAGGAATAAAACCTATCGCAAATTATTTTTAAAGAAACTTTTGTTATGTGACTTTTTCACAAAAATCAATAATAAGCGATATATTTCAATTTATTTAATTCAGGCCCCCTTATAACCCCCCTTTTAAATAATGTATTTTGAATGCCATATAGCCTAAAATATAAGTTACAACGAACTTAATTTATATTTAAATTTTCATCGAAATCCGTTCAGCCATTATCGAGTGAAAAGGTAACAAACATACAGACAGACAGACAGACGGACAGACAAAAATTTCAAAAAAGCGATTTTCGGTTTCTGGGTGGTTAATTATATATTATGTTAGGATCAATTATTTTTGGAAAATCGAAAATTACCAGAAAAATTTCGGCTACAGATTTATTATTAGTATAGATTTTGTATTTAACATCAATATTTTATTTAATATCTTACAAATTAAATAATGTAAATTATATTCATATGTTTGCATTATGATGACGCAATAATAAAAAAAAAATGAAATGAGGTAGTTAGATTTCTTAGCTCGTAAGCTAGTTGGAAATAAAATATAATTTAATAAAATGGAAAACAAGAAGGAAAATGGTTGAAAATTTCAGGGAAAGGGAATGCAAATTAATTTTACAATTAGTAGGCTACAGGAAAGGACGGACATTATACAGTCAACTGTTCAAATACCTACACAGAGAAAATATTGATTTTTGATAAAAGCCATGCTTCACAATGTTTTTTTTATTATTTTATTGGGTTATTTTACGACGCTGTATCAACAACTAGGTTATTTAGCGTCTGAATATATGAAGGTGATAATGCCGGTGAAAAGAGTCTGGAGTCCAACACCGAAAGTTACCCAACATTTGCTCATATTGGGTTGAGGGAAAACCCCGGAAAAACCTCAACCAGGTAACTTGCCCGGAAGGGGAATCGAACCCGGGCCACCTGGTTTCGCGGCCAGACGCGCTAGCCGTTACTCCACAGGTGTGGACTTCAAAATGTTAATCTCTTCTCTTGTAAATGGCATTTCAATATACTCGTATCTTTGTGATAATCCTGTTATTGATATAGAACGTTCATGTTTCACTTTACTCACAATACTTTGATATAATTGTGCCAATATTATTAGCCTATCTAATATTTATTAGAAAATTTCCTGATGCACAATACCTTAAGGCTGTAAAAATTTGTCAGCTGGAGGAAAAGCATGCATCCTATCTGTAGTTTATTTCATTCTGCCTTCTATATGACTTAACACCATGACTGCAGCATCCTTATAGCGTCTAAAGCTATTAAAAACTCACTTTCATTCTTTCTTACTTTTGGCTTGAAAGTTCTCGCTCTGGGTAAAATTCTTATATCTTCATCTTCAATTTCATTAAAAATTTACATCAATTCTCCATAATTTACAATTTACAAATGGCTTTTAGAGAACCCGGTTCATTTCCGCCCTCACATAATCCGCCATGAGCAAGATTAATCAAATCCCTACCATCATAACCCACCTCTCTCAAATACATTTTAATATTATTCTCCCATCTATGTCTCGGCCTCCCCAAAGGTATTTTTTCCTCCGGCCTTCCAAGTAACACTCTATAATATGCATTTCTGTATTCGCCCATACATGCTACATGGCCTGCCCATCTCAAACGTCTGGATTTAATGTTCCTAATTACGTCAGATGAAGAATACAATGCGTGCAATTCTGCGTTTGTGTAACTTTCTCCATTCTCCTGTAACTTCATCTCTCTTAGTTCCAAATATTTTCCTAAGCACCTTATTCTCAAACACCCTTAATCTCTGTTCCTCTCTCAAAGTGAAAGTTCAAGTTTCACAACCATACAAAACAACCGGTAATATAACTGTTTTATAAATTCTAACTTTCAGATTTTTTGAGAGTAGACTGGATGACTGAAGCTTTAACCGAATAATAACAGGTATTTCCCATCATTTACAATTACTACCAATTTTTTTTTCGGGTTATAGTAAGAAGTTTAACCATCTCTCAAACTTGGTGGTTTAATCTACACTAGTGTTTAAACCAAGAATGCTAGTTAAACTGAACTTAGAATACAGTTTTTGGTTAAACCACAGTTTAAACTTACGGTAAGTTAAAAGATAGTTAAAAACTACTATTAACAATACGGCCCCCCCCCAGAGCAAGTTTAAACTAAATTAGCATATTTTCTTCCTCATTTCTTGAAGTAGCCTATGGGATACAATGCTGCAAAAACGCTCTTCCGAAATCATTGCATGTTTACAGCAATCCAAATATCGAAAAAGTTTACAATAATTTTAGCTTCTTATTCTATACAATATATTAAAAAAATGTTTATCAGTTTATTAGAAACAGCATCAAATGCCTTATTTAAATCGCATAGAAAGCATAATGAGAAAGTGTGTATACTGTAGCCTATATCTTCAGAACACAATTTTTTTTCTAAAAGCTGTTCGAAGAAACTCTGTTTTCGTAATATCTGTACTTGATCTGGTGTTACTACATGCCATGAATGTCGGGGTGATTCTTTAGACTTATTTGGCATTGCTCTAAGTTCTACTATGTGAACTTGCTCAATATTTTTAATTTCCTACCATCTACCAACATTTATCTCCAGGGTGTGGAATGTGAATTACTCATCGCTGGGTGAAAACGGTCTTGAACCCAAGACCTATGGCACAGCCGACCACCAAGTTCCCTCAAGCAGAACACTTCAAATGTGCACGAAGAGGGAGAGGTTTGCCGTGAACTACCGCGTTCGATGCTTTTCAATTTACCTCTACAGTACGCCCCATATGGCAGCTGGCAGCAATCTACCTGCTCAGACGGGTTTCTGCACATGCGTGATCCGTCTGGACGCGGATATGTTTCAATTTCATAACCTCTCATAATCTACCGCCGCTTGTCGTATTAAATCGCCTTCTTTGCTATTATGTGTATATAAGCGGACGGAAATCGACAACCTTGCTTCTTGCCGACCTATCAACGTCATTATACGCTCCTTTCAACTTGACAAGTAAACATTCTAAATGGTTCTCCTTCAGGTTAGCTTCACATGATCTAACGCTATGTCAATATAATCCCAGGGAAAACTAATGAAAAATTAGGAGTGTGTTAACTGGTAGATCGAGACATGCAAATGGATTTCCATATTGTCCGTCTCCTCCATTTTGTTTTTCTGTCATTTCAGTAATTAGGCGTTTGCATCTTCCTCCTCAATGACTTCTCATTTTAATAGTTTGTCTCATATTTTTCTTACACGTAAAGCTGAAACCCCGGGTTCGAGTCCAGGTGACGGAGAGAATTTTTCTCCGTTCTACCGATTCTTCACCATATGGAAACGCAGAATTACTGCACTGAAAAGCCATATGTAGGCCTACTTCAGTACGTCATAGTAATATGATAAAGCGTAAGTAATCACTATGTGATTCAAGACGGTGCGCGCCTGTTCCGTCGGACCTCGGCCACTTAATCACTCGTAATGAGTGCACCTCTGTATATAGTGTTGGACATTGTGTCTACTGCCACACATACTGTGACACGATACACGAGGGCAGGTCAAGAAGGGGGAACTCAGTAGGTAGAACTTAAAATGAGAGGGATTCATTCTGGCATCGGAACTTGAATCCGGCATGGCTTAGTGGATAAAGCACCAGCACGTAAAGCTGGAAACCGGGTTCGAGTCCTGGTGCCGAAGAGAATTTTTCTTCGTTCTACCGATTCTTTATCGTATGGAAACGCAGAATTACTGCACTGAAACTCCATATGTGGAGCTTGTTTCCAAAAGGTACCAAATCCACATTTTTCGAAAAACAAGTTACAGATGGCAGCACATTCTTAGCTACCTCTAGAACGGAAACACTAGCCATTTCTCTCGACAAAGTACCAAATCATGTCTCCAGAAGTCACTCAAAACAGTGTTTTACAGCAGAAAATACCACATTCTTGCTGAGTTTGATGCCAGAACATACCAAATCTCTAGCGTGTTCCTATTGGTTCTCGACTTTGTGTCACTGATACGTCACGTGTCATGCAGAAATTTCATTGGCTATTATGATGACGTATTAGTTGTTTGGATTATTGTGTCATTAACGAACTTCCATTTTACAATAATATTATAAATTCTGATTCTATTGTTAGGGCAGAGGATGAGGATAACATTGATGTTGATTATGATAATTAGAACAAACATAGCCTCCATTTTATGAAATTTAATTAAGAATGTTTAGTAATATGTAGCCTATTTAATTTTATAGTGCTAATTATTAATTCCTTTACATCCCCATTTATAATACCGAATTATTCCATGCCAATATCAAAGCCATGTTCAGGAGGCTAAGAAGAGATTCTTTGTTAGTATCCAAGGGCTATTTTGACATTAATAAACTCCAATTTTACAGTAATATTATAAATGTTGAGTCTGTTGTTAGAACAGGGGATGAGGATAACATTGATGTTAATTATGATGATTAGAACAACATACATAGCGTCGTAAAATAACCAAAAACAAAAACAACAAACATAGCCTAATTTTTTGAAATGAAAAATGTTTAATTATGTATTCACTTTTACAATGATAGTAAATAATTCCTGTACATCCTCATTCATAATTACTGAATTATTTCATGCCAATATGTACCTCATCCAATTGTGTTGCCAAAATGTGCCAAATCCAAACTAAAATCATTAATAACTTCCTGAAAATGTGTGAAATATCTTAAATATATGCCTAAGTATGATTGGTGACACATAAAGAATAGTGACATAAAGCCATAACAATATATAATATTTTTTACAGCCATGAGCAGTTTTTTTCATTTCCTGTAAAATTAGATCTGTTGGATTTGGTACCTTTTGGAAACGAGCTCCACATATGTACTTCGGTATATTACAGTAATATAACATAATTGTTAAATATTCATAAACAGGCCTAAAAGTTCATATATATATATATATATATATATATATATGTCAGAAATCTGGAGAACTCGCGAATATGAACTTTACGATAGCTCACAAACATTTTTAATTTAGCAACTGTGAGCAGACAGGCTCCGTCTCTAGATTGTGGAGGCGGCAGCGATGGTAACATCGAAGTCGTGCACGTCTATCTGTAGATACAAAAGCACTATTTATAATAGCACACACTCCTGACGTGCACATAAAAATAGTAGCAGTAAATACAATATTGATTAACTATTTTGGTTTAAGGAATTATTTTTCATAAACATTTACTGAAGTCAATTTTTTTATGTTGTTGCTACTTCCAAAGAAAAATTAAATTATAGAAGAATTTCAAATAATTGAATTTCTTTTTAATTCCAGATATTCCAGGCCAAAACTCTGTTTACGATTAATACTTTGAGAACTTTCTACAAGCCAAACTATTTAAATAAATCAGTTTGGAATGCATGTTGTTTGAAACTGCGGAGGAACACTGTGGACACACGGTATAACATATCGATTCTTTAAAATACGTTAAGCATTATTTCGTGAGGATTTCGTCAGGTCTCGAACCAAGATGCAGGGCGCGCCAGAGAGTGCAAGCCATGACTCATCGAGCTCTGGCTGCTCTTCATCACAGCTCCGTGTCGGGTCTTCACGAGCAGAGACCCCACGACCTTTGTGCAACGGTGCCAGTGCTCGAGATCACGAGTGACAGGGCTGAGCGTATGTTGCGTACACCAACACAGATTAATTCCGCACTGGAGATTTTATCACTTTATCCTTTATTATACAAGTTCGACTTCATAACTCAAATAAACGCCTTTCAGAAATGTCACTGTCTAGGAAAGGCACGTCGTTGGCACAGCTGAAATGGAATTATTTCAATATACATAGGCATACCTACTCGCATAATGAATGCAGTTATTGTTAGAAAACTGATGCAATTTTCTATTTCGTGTTATGAGTAAGGTAGTTCTGTAATTGTTTCTGTTTTTCTAATTTTGTTGTATATTAGCATATGATAAACCTTTCACAGTTAAAATATTCTGTTTACATTACAAGGTGATTCAGGAGGATTTAACGTCCCTTACAGATCTTATTTCCAAAGAGATTCTGAGTAAAAAAATTGATATAAACATTTGTCCTATTCTCAATGTTTTCAGAATTACGTTAATTTGAAGTTGTTTGTAAAATACCGTTATTCTTGTGTTTTAAGGGTAAAAAAAAAATATTACAGATAAAGAATGAACTATTCAGTAGTATCATTTCTTTAATTAGCTAGTATTCTGAAGCTAAAAATGTGTTGTGAATTCCATAGTTGCTTCGCACAGATTTTTTTTTTTTTCGATTTTTAACTACAGAATTACATTTCCTTACGCATTTATCACAATTGTTACAAATCACGCCACTCTTGTAAATTCTTTAAGAATGTAAATTAGGATGCATATTTAAACTGTAAATAATTAAGTTACTAAAGTCGTATGATTTGTAACAATTTTTGTAATAAGTGCGTAAGAATGATGTAATTTTTAGTTAAAAACTGAAAAACAAAATCTGTACAAAGCAATTAACAACACATTTTAAACTTCAGAACACTAGCCAATTAAAGAAATGACACTTCTGAATAGTTCATTCTCTATTTATAATATTTTTTTACCCGCAAAACTGAAGAAAAAATGTATTTTACTAAGAACTTCAAATTAATGTAACTTTGAAAATATTTCGATTAGGGACAAATGTTTATATGATTTTTTTTTTTTTTTTTTTTTTCTCAGAATGTCTTCGGAAATAAGTTCCGTAAGCAACGGTAAATCCTCGTGAATAACCCTGTATATGTGCTGTGGTATTAGTAAGTGTGCGGTTTTGAGCTTGAGAAATTCTGGTCACATTAATTCAGTGATTTTTCCTCAATTGATTTTTTTTCAATCATTACTCTTACTGTATGTTTCAATGTACACCCTCTCACACGGAAAATGGCCGCACTCCTATAACGTGAATTTTTCTAAGTTTCGTTCGGGTTCACGCGGGATTCACACGGGGAAATACACTGGTCAAAAAAAGTTAAGCATATTTCCAGTTTACCCAATAATACCTGATATTTATGCTTCTTTTGGTTTTATGTGGCACGTATTATGTTTACCAATTCAAACTCTTTCATTTGTTTTATTCTGCATCACTAGGTAACGTCCAAATCACGGCTAGTAAACAATTCGAGCAAAGTTCAATCAGTGTCGTTTTGCTTCATAGCGCTTCATAGTGCAGTAAACAAAGTCTGTAATTCGAGCAAAGTTCAATCAGTGTCGTTTTGCTTCATAGTGCTTCATAGTGCAGAACAATGGCTCGGAACACCCTTACAATGGCAGACCGCATCAAAATCATCACTTTGATGGAACAAAACATGAGACAAGTTGATGTTGCTAACATCCTTCATGTGAATCAGAGTATTGTCTCCAGACTGTGGAGAAAGTTCCAGGAAACCCAGTCAATAGCAGATCGACCTCGCGAGGGCCGTCCACGCAAAACAACACCAGGTCAGGTCCGGAATGTAAGGTTATCTGCACGTAGGAACCCTATAGCCTCAGCTACAACTCTGCGCCATGACCTGCGCGAAGCCACTGGTGTTGTTGTAAGTAGCCAAACTGTGCGCAATAGACTTCATGACATAGGGTTGTATGCTCGAAGACCACTCAAGACTCCAGCACTCCGTCCACATCACAGGGGTGCTCGTGCAAGATGGGCTAGAGCACATGAGAATTGGACACGAGACCAATGGACCAGAACTTTATTCTCAGACGAAGTGAGAATGGGCCTACACCCTGACAACAACTCTATTCGCGTATGGAGACGAACAGGGGAACGAAATCATTCCTCAATGACCGTGGAACGTCACCAACAGTTTGGTGGTGCAATCTTGTTTTGGGCAGGTGTCATGTTTGGCCGCCGCACACCACTGGTTTCAATAGAGGGAAACATGACTGCTGCCGTGTATGAGAACAACATCCTCCAACACATAGTAAGTGGTTTTGCAGAGACTGTAGGAGAAGGGTTCACTCTACAGGACGATAATGCTCGGCCTCATCGTGCTCATAGTGTGCAGCTCTATCTGGTAGAACATGGGATCCGAAGAATGGATTGGCCAGCATGCTCACCGGATATGAACTGCATAGAGCATGCATGGAGCTTTCTCAATCGTCCACATCACCCATTAACGATTCAAGAACTCAGGAATGCTGCCTTGGAAGAATGGGACAATTTGCCTTAGGAGAGCTTAGATGCGTTGGTACTGAGTATGCCCCGTCGCATACAAGAGTGCCCCAGGGTTCGTGGAGAACCAACACGTTATTAAACAGGGTACTGAAAGCACCATTTCCTTTTCTTTGATGATGTACGAATTTCAACTTCCATTATCTTTTCCGTTGTTTCCAAACAATGCAACTTTTTCATTTCATATTGAGTCCATTGTTAACAAATAGTGTATTTCTACTTTTAAGTTTATTCTGTGGAACCAAGAAACCCAATTATAATTTATCTATTTTATTTTAATTAATAAAAACCGTTATATGCCTAATTATGCTTAACTTTTTTGACCAGTGTATTAAGCATCGAGATCCGAGGATAAAATCAAGTCGTAGCAGCGACGTAAGTTATCTGCAAGTCACAAAACAGCATATTTTCTACTAAGACTTTACGCCTTAAGGCTGGTTCACAATAAACCGTGAATGGAAACGACAACGAGAACGAGAACGGAAATAATGTTAAACTAAATGTATTTAAATGTGAGCATTCACAACAGTTAATTGTGAATGCTCACATTTAAATACATTTATTTTAACAATATTTCCGTTCTCGTTCTCGTTTACATTCCCGGTTTATTGTGAACCAGCCTTTAACGACAGAGTTCTTTCTTCTCGTTACAAACACAGGGCTTCGAATCTCTCTATGTAAAACGCACCCGTGTAAACACAGAACATAGATGATTCCTGTGCTATTCCGAGACAGGACTTAGTCTCTGGACAGCGACCAAATTCCGTGTCAGACGCTGTACCTTAAAATTCCCATTTTCAGGGGGATATTGCCTTTCATCTGGCACCATTGAACTACGAACTTCTCATATCGCTTTTGGTCATATTTGAACGCATTCTTGGACTCATCTAGACAAGCTAATATGGAATAACATATTTTTATACTGTGGCACTCCGTAATGTTCCAATTCGCCACCTGAAATAACAGGATATCACAGTGACAAAGTTTAAGCTACACTGAGGTGAAATTTTGTTATTTTTCAATTCGATTTTTCATTTTCAATATTAAAACGTTGCATATGGTTCAGAGAACCTCTCCACGAATGTTTGTGGAGCTAGGACCCTTTAATCAGGTGTCGTGGCCAATTTTTAATCAAAAATGTACAGTTATGAGTGACCCTTTAACCTTTTAAACTCAATTTTCTCCATTTGAATGTTTTTACATATTGCTTTACTAAAGACATTAAGAGTATTTGATAATAAGGTTCTTAGGAAAATATTTGGGGCTAAGAGGAATGAAGTTACAGGAGAATGGAGAAAGTTGCACAACGCAGAATTACATGAATTGTATTCTTCACCTGACATAATTAGGTACATTAAATCCAAGCGTTTGAGATGGGCAGGGCATGTAGCACGTATGGGCGAATCACGGAGTATTAGTTGGGAGGCTGGCGAGAAAAAGACCTTTGGGGAGGTTGAGACGTAGATGGAAGAATAATGTAAAAATGGATTTGAGGGAGGTGGGATATGATGATAGGGACTGGATTAATCTTGCACAGGATAGGGACCGATGACGGGCTTATGTGAGGGCGGCAATGAATCTCTGGGTTCCTTAAAAGGCAGTAAGTAAGTACTGTAAGTATTGCTTTACTAAAAATGCTACTCCTTCTCCAAATTTTGTACTATGTGATTGTTTGTAGATCCTCTTAAAGATGTGCTTAACAAAATTAGCTATCACGGTTTTCCTTAAATCTCGATATTTCTTTTATGGAAATTTTTATTTTCTGTAGTATACTTCACTATTTTTACCTATTTTATGTTACTATATAAAAAATTGTTATTAACTCTTGAAGAATAATCCAAAAGAAAATAAATATCAAGTTATGTTTCAGAGAGTTTGAAAGGTACGTGAAAAAAATCTCAGAAAAAAATTTTCAAATTCGTAAGAGGAGTGAGTGATTTACAAACTATAATTTAAATTTAATTTACAAAAATGTTAATAAAACATTTAATTTTGGACCAAATGAGATTCAATTTTGCATAGAGACTTTTATATGAAGTATAATATGCATACAAATTTTCAAAGGTCTAGCTCAAACGGTTAACAAAATTCAAATTTCACCTGAGCGTATCCTTAAGCAACTATGAGTTACGAAGCCACGATCCTAGCTTCCATACAGAGTAGAATGTGTAGGCCTACTTTAAAATCTTTGTGTACACGGTCGTCGACAATTAATATAAACGTGCAAAAACTTGTGTATAACATAGCATCAATTATTGTTATGAAATGAAACGTGGTTGTGGAAGACAAATGACTTGCGAACTGAAGCGTTAATAACTACGGGTATAGCTCGTAAACGCGCATTCTTTTGTCATTCTCCAAACCACACAGCTGACTAACAGGTCTGGCTAGCACATAAATCTTCCGCGGTAACTAAGCATCGTTTTTCACCTGTTTAAAAAGCGACCGGTCGAGTTTCTCATGATCCCGAAACAAAAGTGAATCGCGTTCTTCTTCAGTTGAGCGAACAGGAGCGCAGAGGATTCACGGCTTTGCCAGGGGATGTGTGCTCTATATCACACGGACAGTCTCCAGCTCCGCCAAAGAATGTTTTAATCGTCCTTATGTGGAAATTGCCTGTGCAGTTCGTAACAAGTCCGAGCACGGACATGCAGGTATGTGCACATTTCCACACGTTTCCTTAGCTGCAAATGCTTATACCGCCAAATATGAGGTGTCGCAATGGATTGAAAAGCTGTGCCGTATATCAAATTCCTTAAGAAATAACAACACCGCATCCTTATTTGCAGAGATGTCAGAAAAATATATCCCAAATTTTTTCAGTAATACAACGAGACCACATCTGTGGAGTAACTGTTAGCGTTTCTGAGCTCGAAACCAGGTGGCCCGGGTTCCAATCCCGGTTGGAGCTTGTTACCTGGTTGAGGTTTTTTCCGGGTTTTCCCTCAACCCAATGTGAGCAAATGCTAGGTGACTATCGGTGCTGGACCCAGGACTTATTTCACCGGCATTATCATCTTCACTTCATTCAGACGCTAAATAATCTGAGATGATGATACAGCGTCGTAAAATAACCCACTAAAAAATACAACGAAATAAATAAAAATTGATGAGGAAATTAGAAATGTCCTGTGTAGCAGAGATGGAAGTGAAAGTTAATATCAAAGGGATGGTTTTGTAATGTGGATGAATTTGGCCATAGAGAACACATACAATGTTTTACAATAAAATTGAAAGATGGAAAAAAGTAATGTAAATGAATATATTTTTGTGAAAATAGCTAAAGATGAAAACCATGTGTCAGAAATTAATTGAAGACCTGAATTGAAAAACACACTGAGCCCAAAATTTATAAAATTTGGTTTTTCAGCTGGCATATGTTGTGTTTTCCATAGGCTACCATCCTGTAAAAAAGAATATCCCAGATCCGACTCTAAATCTCTGTTTCTGAATCATACAAATATTCATTCCACTACTTTTGTATTCAAATGCTTTTTTAGTAGTTTCTTTTCACTTCGTCGTAATGTGGATATGGAGAAGAATGGAGCGTGTGAAATGGACAGACAGAATAAGAACTGAAGCTGTGCTAGAAATAATGGATAAAGAAAGAATGACGCTGAAACTGATCAGGAAGAGAAAATGGAATTGTCTGGGTCACTGGCTGAGAAGAAACTGCCTATTGAAGGATACACTGGGAGGAATGGTGAACGGGAGAAGAATTTGGGGCAGAAGAAGATATCAGATGATAGACGACATTATGATATATATGGATCATATGTGGAGATTAAGAGGAAGGCGGAAAATAGGATAGATTGGAGAATGCTGGGTTTGCAGTGAAAGACCTGCCCCTGAGCAGAACACCATGAATGAATGAACTCTTATATTGCAAGCCTATATAGATTTCTTACTTTCTTGAACTTCAGTTGACTGATCAGGTATGTAAGAATTTATATGATCCATAGTATATTCCTCGTCCAATATGTAAATAAATGCAAATAAAGAATATAGATGCTCCATTTGCATGTAAAGTTCGTAATAGTCAACCATAATTTACATCACGGCAAATGTGGGCAGTTCTTGAAAAAGCTGTTTTTCAATTTCAGGTCTTCAATAAAAGAATTACGAAAGGACGAGTAGCTATATTACAATTAAACAGTGCCTTATGAAAGCTGACAGTCATTTTGCAGCTTTTGCCTCCAATTGTTTAATCCAAAGCCTCCTCAAATTGATGTACTGAAGCATTAAAATTTCCCTTTGTACAGTACACATACATTATCGTCAAAAGCGGTAATTTTTTTTACAAAACAATAGTTTATAAATGGCATAAATATTATTTTGTATGTACTGAGACCTGAAGAATCCAGAAATGGGGAAATAAGTACATGGTGCCATTAAAAAACAGACTCATTGGCACACCCATTATAAATGAAAAGCAGAGTATTTGAAAACATGTTTAAAATATTCCTTCTTTGATACCCTACAACTTTTACAAATAGTTTCTTCATAAAATTACAAATAAGAAAGTTACAAGCATTGTTACATACTTTTTACTCACCCTGTATAATATGAAGCTTAGTTACAAAAACTTTCTAATCTAAAAATATAACTAAGAAAAAATAATAGCATTGTCTTTCCAGGAAATTAGCTTTGTTTGTAAATTTTACCTAAAATTTCAAATATCCTAATATGTTCAATGAAACTAAAATTATACAGGGACATTATTTTATTTTTACTTCAATTTTATTGTACCTGAGTTTTTTAATGTACTTCACTCCCCCCCCCTACTAGTAAACTCCCAACAGTTCTCCACACAGAACCAAGCGTATACAGTCAAAGTCGCCTTACGATCATAGTAAACACAAACAGTACTGAGTTAGTGAGTATAGTACGTTCCAGAAATATGTTCGCGTTTTCCAGTGACGAAAGAGCTTTCAATATGGAATCATATTGTCGCACAGGTACTATCGTCCGTTTCCCTACATCGCATCCCGGTTTCCCCCACCCGCTTCTGCTCGCCCCTCTGTAAAGGCTAGTGGCTGGACTGTCTTAGCTGTTTTCTGAAAACATTAATTTCTGTTAGGAATTGGACGTCTACGTAATATTATACAACTGTTTAAAACAACTTAAATGGAACGGTCTCGTTAAGTAATTAACTGCAACGTGATTTCCAACCTTTCTACGACCCTGCGACGTAACTACTTGGACGGACAGTAGATAGCATGTCTGAGTAATTTTATCTTTTCGGATCGGGCAGAAGTGAAGATTGAATTACACTACGTAAGGTACTCTTTTATAGAGTAGGTACAGAATTATTTCAACATGAGTTACTCGTACGAAGGACGAAACTGGTAATTGGAATTAGGTGCGATAATATGCACAAAAGAACTGAAGCCTGTCTCGAAATGAACGGCCACTATTTTAAAAAATGTGTTTAAATATCCACATTATGATTATTTTTCAATTTAACTTCATTCTCTATATTGTACGCTAATCAGCTGTAGACAGTATAATGTACACTGCACAATGAATACGTCCTTTTGGATAGCTCAATTCGTGAGTAAAAACACTAATTGTTAATACAGTACTGTATTTTGATTAAACAAAAACCTAATAAAAATTATCAAACTCAAAATCGCGATATTTCCTAGTTTACATAAATGGATGAACTATTTTTCTTCCCTCCTATATCTAGTAAAGTGATTTCTTTGTATTTTACGCCAGTGTCATTGAACTCCAGTCATGGAAGGGGGTAGAGCAAGAGGTGTTTCCGGTTCTCAATCGTTAATCCCAGGTTAATATTAGAAATGTTAATAAAAATAAAATGATGTCCCTGTATATTACGAGAAAACTTCTTGAATATTTTAGGAGGGAAGGTTGTAGAAAGACAGACTATTTTTTCTGTATTAATGATATTGGAAATGTATACATTCCGAGAAGTTTTATAAGTCGGATTTTTAGCATCAGTGGATTCATATTAAGAGAAAATAAAAACAGACAAAAACAGAAATTGTAAGGGGGAACAAGGCACGTCTCTAAGACAGAAGACACGTGCTGTTAAATAATATGTGGTTACATGTAAAATCTTTCTTTCTTAGAATCCCTGTCTTATTACGTGGGTCCAACTGACAAGACATCAATTTTATTTCGTCGAATTACAAACATTTGAGTGAAGTACAATTTCTTGGAACGTTTTAATAAGGGCTGTAAAGATATGACATGATGACATGTATAAGACAGCTGTTAAGTGTATGGAGGTTTCATTTCACAGAAATGTACCCTACGAGCCCGCATCTTTGGTTAAAATAAGACACAACCTTAACATGTTCATCTCCTACAGCACATTGCATACGGGTTCACAGAGCTAATCAACTTTTTTGTTGACTCGAGATTACTGAAATTAGAGAAATCGGAAATTGGACTTCGACTGTCCAATTTATGGAGAGAGGTTACCTTATTTTTTTTTTTATTTGGAAATGAATATAGCGTTGAACATACACTCAGACTCTTCATCTTCAGTGGATTTTATTTTTTTTTTTATTTTAGTAGGTTATTTTAAGACGCTTTATCAACATCTTAGGTTATTTAGCGTCTGAATGAGATGAAGGCGATAATGCCGGTGAAATGAGTCCGGGGTCCAACACGAAAGTTACCCAGCATTTGCTCATATTGGGTTGAGGGAAAACCCCGGAAAAAACCTCAACCAGGTAACTTGTCCCGACCGGGAATCGAACCCGGGCCACCTGGTTTCGCGGCCAGACGCGCTGACCGTTACTCCACAGGTGTGGACATCTTCAGTGGAACTATAAATGAAAGTATACAGGATGTTTCCGGGCTAGTGTTACAAACTTTCAGGGATGACGGTGAAGGGCACATGTATCAATTTAAGATAAGGAACCCTGGTCCGGAAATGACTGAGTCGAAAGTTATAAGCAAAAATAGTTGTGTGGAAATGAAATAATTTTATTCCTCTGTACACCTTATTTATTTGTATTTATCTGTACATCTTACACATACTGAATTCATCTGACGTTTACGTTGTCTACTTACAGTATTCCATTCAGTGCGCTGTCTGAGTGATGGGGACAGGAAACTACACTTAAGCAATGCATATAGCCTAATGTGTAACGGACATGGTCGGTCCTGATATGCACGTCTGTAGACAGCAGTGTATGTGTACAAGTTGCAGTGTCCAGTCGATCAGTCCTAGTGAAATGGAGGAATACACGAGAGCGGAATAAGCAGACATGATTTTCGAATACGGATGAGCCAATGGGAACAGCAGACAAGCTCACAGATTGTATCGGGTCAAGTACCCACGTAGGAGACATCCGACCCATACCATCTTTCCACAACTGTTCCAAAGGTTAAGGGAAGGAGGGCACGTGGTGCCAAATTACAATTCCATTTCCACACAACTATTTTTGCTTATAACTTTCGACTCAGTCATTTCCGGACCAGGGATCCTTATCTCAAATTGATACATGTGCCCTTCCCCATCATCCCTGAAAGTTTTAACACTAGCCCGGAAACACCCTGTACACATCTGGCAAACTTTCAAGGAAAGAATGCAATTTTATTTGTCGAATATTTAACAGAGCTTAAGAGAAACTGTAGCAAACGATTGGAGAGCGCTTTTTACAAAATGAATCTCAAGACAGAAGCCCTTTTCTGGCTTTCTGGGCTGCAGGGAGAGAGGGAGAGAGAGAGAGAGAGAGACTGGCAAGTGATTTATGAACGTGATTGCTTACCTGTCAGATGATAGAACTTGGCTTATGAGAAAGTAATTTTCTTTTTTCAAAAATCTTAAATTATACTTTACTCGTATTTTATTATTCTCATAAAGCCTAATAAAAGTTAATTCAATAAATATTTAAATTTCACTTCACTGTTTAAAAATTTCCCGTTTTTTGGCCCACCCTGTATATCCGACGCAGGGAAAGTTAATTTTGGACATATTTGGCTGTAAAATCTCTTAACTATGGCAACACATAGGTACTGGTACCACAATAGTAGACTACGTCTTAATAAAGACAGAGGATGAGGATGTGGCCACGTCCATAGCAGAGTCAGCTGATGTTACCAACAGACTTTCTGAACAACAAAGTACTTGGCATTTCCATATTATTATTCCACAATAGCTCAATTTTTGTTTTGTGATCATCCCAAGTCTCTGTATTTGAAAAGAGCGTATTCAACAAAGAATTTTCAATAACCAATTAACATTTAATATGGTCTTCAGCTTGTACTTGTATCTGTGAGAGTTCAATTGTTTCTGAAACGTTTGTTTTCGAGTGGCCTCTGTGTGAGTCATGCGTATTCGAGCCGCCCAAGCAGAAGCGGTTTGACGACGTTTTGCACTGAAAGCGTCTAAAGTCGCGGGATCTCCTCTCTAAACTGCTACAGTTCATTAAACTCGGAAACTGGTTCCATCATCGTGACGACACATCGATGGGTTTCCAGTAATGTCAAGCGACTTTCCCTTTTCTCGGATTACTAGTTGCGGATTTTTCTCTGCTATATTAATAGAATTTCTTATACAAAGAAGAACGTTCAATGAAGTCTTAAGGCTGGTTCACAATAAATCAGAAACGAGAATCGGAACGAAAACGAAAACGGTAAAATTGTTAAAATGTATAATTTAAATGTGAGCATTCACAATTAACGAAAAGCTTGCCGGAGCCCGAGATCGGGAACGGAGAGTTGGCCAAGTTTCAACTTTGGCGTTCACGTTTCCGATCACAGCCCACTAGATTCATTCTATTGCCATCTAAAAGC
Organism: Periplaneta americana; assembly: GCA_025594305.2. NCBI lineage: Eukaryota > Metazoa > Arthropoda > Insecta > Blattodea > Blattidae > Periplaneta > Periplaneta americana. Next base: position 10,853,435 of record JAJSOF020000003.1, on the reverse strand, counting down.
TATTTTGTCGTCGTATATTTTGTAGCAAGAAGACCGTGACATAACCTATGCATTATTTTGTTCTGTGCTGTGCATCATGGAGCAAGTTTTATTTGATGAGATTCTAATATTGAGTGTTGAGGAAAATCCTCACGTTTACGATAAGCGGCGCGCCTCGTATAAAGATGAGAAAATGAAGGAGAATACGTGGCTTTCAATAGCTGCGTCTTTGAACACCGATCGTAGGTGAATCATATTTTATTACTGTATTGGTTGTATTACACACTACATATTCATGCTTCAATTCAATAACTACTGTTGTGTTCATTTTTGTTCTATTACAAATGTTTCTTCTCTAATTATTTTACGTTATGGTAGACTTAAAATAGGTTGTGATAATAAAGATGCATGGACATATTTCATAGTTCCGTACCTAATGAAATGTTTCAGTTGAAATTTCGAAGTTATGTAACCTGTGTTTATGTTGGCTGCCTTGTACTCTTGAGAGAACGCCATCGGTCAATTATACACAAATAACATCAGAATGTGTAATATCGACATTACATATCAATATTGACATGCATATCGATATGCATAGTCGCCTACGTTCTCGGTTTATTGTGAATAAAAAATTTTCATATTCACGTCCTCTGCTTCTCATTTTCATTCTGGTTCTCGTTCCCGGTTTATTGTGAACCAGCCTTTATCCTGAAGTAAAGTAAAGTAACATGGAATAAAATTCCATACAGCTTCCGTTCAAGGAAAAATATTCACAGTTAAAAATCTATATAGCCCTATATTCAAATATTTGTTGAGAATGAATAAGAATTTCAATGAGTACTGAATAGACCTACGTTCATCATTTTCGCACAACATTCAATAAAATTATTTTATACGTTCTAATAAAGCCAGATTGGCAAAAACTAAAAACTTACACGACTCCATAACTGAGGATAAGTTCAACAAACTTCCTATTGAGCCCCAAACTGTAGATAAATACACATTTAGAAAATTATAATTTATAATTGGTAAAGTCTATTTCATAATTTAAGAGAATTTATTGATGCTAATATTGTTATGTATTCTTAATTTTGCCATTTTCTGTCTTCTAATTTACTCTTATTAGTCACCAATCTGAAGTAAGTTTATTATGTAGCCTATGATTACAATTGAGGATGTCTGCTTACGTCTTAATAAATTGAAACGGATAAAAGTAACGGCGAAAGTAAAAGTAACAGTAATGGTAAAAATTATGTAATGGCAATTGTAAAACTAACTATAAACGTACGGTACTATGAAAGTAAAATCAACGGTAAAAGTAAAAGTGAGAGTAAAAGTAAAAACAACTGTAAAACTAATGATAAAAGAAAACGTAACGGTGAATGTAATAGTAGTGGTAAAATTAAGTACTGACAAAAGTAAAAATAACGATAAACGTACGGTAACAGTAAAAGTAAAGTCAAATGTAAAACTAACGCTAAAAGTGAAAGTGAAGGCAAAAGTAAAAGCAACTGTAAAATTAATGGTAGGATTAAAAATAACTGTGAAAGTAAAAGTAACTGTAACTGTAAAATTTAGTAATGTCAAAAGTAAAAGTAACGATAAAAGTATGGTACCAGTAAAAGTAAAATCAACTGTAAAAGTAACGGTAAAAGTAAAAGCAACTGTAAAAGTAACGGTAAAAGTAAACGCAACTGTAAAAGTAACGGTAAAAGTAAAAGCAACTGTAAAAGTAACGGTAAGAGTAAAAGCAACTGTAAAAGTAACGGTAAGAGTAAAAGCAACTGTAAAAGTAACGGTAAGAGTAAAAGCAACTGTAAAAGTAACGGTAAGAGTAAAAGCAACTGTAAAAGTAACGGTAAGAGTAAAAGCAACTGTAAAAGTAACGGTAAGAGTAAAAGCAACTGTAAAAGTAACGGTAAGAGTAAAAGCAACTGTAAAAGTACGATAAGAGTAAAAGCAACTGTAAAAGTAACGGTAAGAGTAAAAGCAACTGTAAAAGTAACGGTAAGAGTAAAAGCAACTGTAAAAGTAACGGTAAAAGTAAACGCAACTGTAAAAGTAACGGTAAAAGTAAAAGCAACTGTAAAAGTACGGTAAGAGTAAAAGCAACTGTAAAAGTAACGGTAAGAGTAAAAGCAACTGTAAAAGTACGGTAAGAGTAAAAGCAACTGTAAAAGTAACGGTAAGAGTAAAAGCAACTGTAAAAGTAACGGTAAAAGTAAACGCAACTGTAAAAGTAACGGTAAAAGTAAAAGCAACTGTAAAAGTAACGGTAAGAGTAAAAGCAATTGTAAAAGTAACGGTAAAAGTAAAAGCAACTGTAAAAGTAAAAGTAAAAGCAACTGCAAAAGTAACGGTAAAAGTAAAAGCAACTGTAAAAGTAACGGTAAGAGTAAAAGCAACTGTAAAAGTAACGGTAAGAGTAAAAGCAACTGTAAAAGTAACGGTAAAAGTAAACGCAACTGTAAAAGTAACGGTAAAAGTAAAAGCAACTGTAAAAGTACGGTAAGAGTAAAAGCAACTGTAAAAGTAACGGTAAGAGTAGTAAAGCAACTGTAAAAGTAACGGTAAGAGTAAAAGCAACTGTAAAGTAACGGTAAGAGTAAAAGCAACTGTAAAAGTAACGGTAAAGTAAAAGCAACTGTAAAAGTAACGGTAAAAGTAAAAGCAACTGTAAAAGTAACGGTAAAAGTAAAAGCAACTGTAAAAGTAACGGTAAAAGTAAAAGCAACTGTAAAAACGGTAAAAGTAAAAGCAACTGTAAAAGTAACGGTAAAAGTAAAAGCAACTGTAAAAGTAACGGTAAAAGTAAAAGCAACTGTAAAAGTAACGGTAAGTAAAGTAAAAGCAACTGTAAAAGTAACAAAGTAACGGTAAGAGTAAAAGCAACTGTAAAAGTAACGGTAAGAGTAAAAGCAACTGTAAAAGTAACGGTAAGAGTAAAAGCAACTGTAAAAGTAACGGTAAGAGTAAAAGCAACTGTAAAAGTAACGGTAAGAGTAAAAGCAACTGTAAAAGTAAAAGTAACGGTAAAAGTAACGTAAAAGCAACTGTAAAAGTAACGGTAAAAGTAAAAGCAACTGTAAAAGTAACGGTAAAAGTAAAAGCAACTGTAAAAGTAACGGTAAAAGAGTAAAAGCAACTAAAAGTAAAAGAAAAGGTAAGAGTAAAAGCAACTGTAAAAGTAACGGTAAGAGTAAAAGCAACTGTAAAAGTAACGGTAAGAGTAAAAGCAACTGTAAAAGTAACGGTAAGAGTAAAAGCAACTGTAAAAGTAACGGTAAGAGTAAAAGCAACTGTAAAAGTAACGGTAAGAGTAAAAGCAACTGTAAAAGTAACGGTAAGAGTAAAAGCAACTGTAAAAGTAACGGTAAAAGTAAAAGCAACTGTAAAAGTAAAAGTAACGGTAAGAGTAAAAGCAACTGTAAAAGTAACGGTAAGAGTAAAAGCAACTGTAAAAGTAACGGTAAGAGTAAAAGCAACTGTAAAAGTAACAAAAGTAACGGTAAGAGTAAAAGCAACTGTAAAAGTAACGGTAAGAGTAAAAGCAACTGTAAAAGTAACGGTAAGAGTAAAAGCAACTGTAAAAGTAACGGTAAGAGTAAAAGCAACTGTAAAAGTAACGGTAAGAGTAAAAGCAACTGTAAAAGTAACGGTAAGAAGAGTAAAAGCAACTGTAAAAGTAACGGTAAGAGTAAAAGCAACTGTAAAAGTAACGGTAAGAGTAAAAGCAACTGTAAAAGTAACGGTAAGAGTAAAAGCAACTGTAAAAGTAACGGTAAGAGTAAAAGCAACTGTAAAAGTAACGGTAAGAGTAAAAGCAACTGTAAAAGTAACGGTAAGAGTAAAAGCAACTGTAAAAGTAACGGTAAGAGTAAAAGCAAAACGGTAAAAGTAAACGCAACTGTAAAAGTAACGGTAAAAGTAAAAGCAACTGTAAAAGTACGGTAAGAGTAAAAGCAACTGTAAAAGTAACGGTAAGAGTAAAAGCAACTGTAAAAGTACGGTAAGAGTAAAAGCAACTGTAAAAGTAACGGTAAGAGTAAAAGCAACTGTAAAAGTAACGGTAAAAGTAAACGCAACTGTAAAAGTAACGGTAAAAGTAAAAGCAACTGTAAAAGTAACGGTAAGAGTAAAAGCAATTGTAAAAGTAACGGTAAAAGTAAAAGCAACTGTAAAAGTAAAAGTAAAAGCAACTGCAAAAGTAACGGTAAAAGTAAAAGCAACTGCAAAAGTAACGGTAAAAGTAAAAGCAACTGTAAAAGTAACGGTAAAAGTAAAAGCAACTGTAAAAGTAACAGTAAAAGTAAAAGCAACTGTAAAAGTAACGGTAAAAGTAAAAGCAACTGTAAAATTAATGGTAACTGTAAATTAATGGTAAAAGTAACAGTGAAGGTAAATGTAAGAGTGACAGTAATTGAGAAAGAAAACGTAATGACAAAAGTAGAAGTAACGATACAAAAGTAACGGTAAAGATAAAAGTAAACGGTATAAGTAATTGAAAGTAAAAATAATAGTAATGGTAGAGGTAAAGGAAAAATAACATAAAAGCTAAAAATAAAGTAGAAAAAGGTAAAAGTAAAGCAAAATCTGAAAATAAATGAAAAGTTGAAAGGCGCGTTAGAATAAGAAGTATGAAATAGAAATGAGTACAATGAAGGGCAAATAATAAAAAAAGTAAATAAAGCCAAAGTAAATATCAACGTAACACAAATGACATGTGGACGTAGAAAAGCAAAACAACTTGAAATGATTGAAAGTATAAATACATACTAAAAAATATTAAATAAAATGATGTGAAAGTGGTTTGGGGTTAGTGCAAAGAAATTCTGATGACTAGTTCAGTCATTAATAACTGCCCTATACTTCCTAGTCTTGCTTAAAAGCTTATTTCTGAACAGAAAATATTTAATTTTCATTCCGTATCGTGTTTGTAAAATGTAGCGTGTAAAAGCCGAAACCAATGCACAAAGGAGTAACTAGAACGAAGCAGTCGTCGCGAAGACCTCCAGGTTAATATTACTCAACTATATAATAATAATAATAATAATAATAATAATAATAATAATAATAATAATAATAATAATAATGATGTTAGAATTTATAAAACAGTTATATTATCGGTTGTTCTATATGGTTGTGAAACTTGGACTCTCACTTTGAGAGAGGAACAGAGGTTAAGGATATTTGAGAATAAGGTGCTTAGGAAAATATTTGGGGCTAAGAGGGATGAAGTTACAGGAGAATGGAGAAAGTTACACAACGCAGAACTGCACGCTTTGTATTCTTCACCTGACACAATTAGGAACATTAAATCCAGACGTTTGAGATGGGCATGGCATGTAGCACGTATGGGCGAATCCAGAAATGCATATAGAGTCTTAGTTGGGAGACCGGAGGGAAAAGACCTTTGGGGAGGCCGAGACGTAGATGGGAAGATAGTATTAAAATGGATTTGAGGGAGGTGGGATATGATGATAGAGGCTGGATTAATCTTGCTCAGGATAGGGACCAATTGCGGGCTTATGTGAGGGCGGCAATGAACCTCCGGGTTCCTTAAAAGCCAGTAAGTAAGTAAGTAAGTAATAATAATAATAATAATAATAATAATAATAATAATAATAATAATAATAATAATAATGCTTTATTTATGTAGCAGAGTTAAGGCCGTGAGGCCTTCTCTTCCAGCCAACCAGAGGTAAGCTTGTATGGACGACTTGCACAATTTTCGAGAACTAATTGTGCATGTAACTACACCTTAGAAACTGCCCATAACCCGGTAACGAGAGCGAAATTGCTGCGTTGTAATCAGATGAATAATGAACGCTTCCGCTTTCCTAGAATACAAACAGGATTCGAACGCAGGCTAGGGTGTGGCGCGGAGCGGGAATCCTTCCAGAGCCTTGGCACGACGTCTCATAATTACACCCGCTCATGTAAAACCAGAGGAATTAGTCTAAAAAGTAATCCTAGCGAGCATTCACTCATGCGTGAAGCCTTTTTATCGATGAAAGGTCATTGTATGTGGGAACATGTCATTTTTTCTCCAGTCGAATGGGATTGAGCAAAGTCGTCCGTCCGTGTAGATTGTCGGCTTTCATGTGTTATGTAAAGTCGTGATCTACAATGCTCTGAGCCACGAGTCATTGAACATGTGACAACTGCGCTCTCCGTTCTGGTCTGATAGCCCCGCGAATTTAGGCAAACACCTTCACCAGAGTTTACTGTATTCATTTTTTATAAACGTATGATGTTTGAACGTATGCTACGCCAGTCACAGTTAACAAGTTTCTGTCAGTCAAGCAGGTCATGTCGGCGAGTCAAATCAGTAAGGAGCGTCAGTCAATCAATTCAGTCTGTCAGTCAGCCAATACGTCACACCAGTCAGAAAGTCAGACTATCAATCGTCAACTAGTCAGACATTCAGTTAGCTCGCTAGTAATTTGGTCAGTCAGACATCGAATCAGAAAGCAAATAATTCAGTCAGTCATCCAGTCAGACAGCCAGTAATTTAGTCAGGCATTCAGTCAGATACCTAGTAATTCGGTCAGGCATCCAGTCAGACAGCCAGTAATTCGGTCAGTCATTCAGTCAGATAGCAAGTAATTCGGTCAGTCATCCAGTCAGACAGCCAGTAATTCAGTCAGTCATCCAGTCAGACAGCCAGTAATTCAGTTAGACAGCCAGTCAGATAGCTAGTAATTCGGTCAGTCATCCAGTCAGACAGCCAGTAATTCAGTTAGACAGCCAGTCAGATAGCTAGTAATCCGGTCAGTCATCCAGTCAGACAGCCTGTAATTCGGTCAGTCATCCAATCAGACAGCCAGTAATTCAGACACATCCAGTCAGATAGCTAGTAATTCGGTCAGTCATCCAGTCAGGCAGCCTGTAATTCAGACACATCCAGTCAGATAGCTAGTAATTCGGTCAGTCATCCAGTCAGGCAGCCTGTAATTCGGTCAGTCATCCAATCAGACAGCCAGTAATTCAGACACATCCAGTCAGATAGCTAGTAATTCGGTCAGTCATCCAGTCAGACAGACAGTAATTCGGTCAGTCATCCAGTCAGACAGACAGTAATTCAGTCAATCATGCAGTCAAGCAGCCAGTAATTCAGTCAGTCATCCAATCAGACAGCCAGTATTTCAGTCAGACATCCAGTAATTCGGTCAATCAGTCAGACAGTCAGTAACTCAGACATCCAATCAGGCAGCCAGTAATTCAGTCAGTCACTCAGATGATCAGCCAGTCACTCAGTCAGTTATCTTTCAGACTCTCATCCTCTCAGTCAGTCAGTAAGTCAGTTAAACAATCATAGAGCCGGTCAGTAAGTTACGCGAGCAATCAATCATTCAGTAAGTCATTCTTACGGCCAGTCAGTAAGTCAATTAAGTTAGATGCCCACGCAGTCATGCATATTTAATTATATAATTTATGTATACAGAGTGAACTGTAAGTAATTCCATTAATTTCATAGCCTTATTCTTTGAGATATTTTCAACAAAATAGTTTTTGCTTCCTTTTCGAGATAAAAATAGTTTTATATGAAATATTTCACAACGTGTTTTGGGAAAGCCATTGATTTAATTCCCAATATGCTCAGTCAATTTAAGAGAGCAGTGTATTGTGATAATAAGTGAACGAAACAATTTTAGTTTTGTACTTTAAATGTGCAGAAATTTGAACAGAAGAAATGTGACTTTTCGTTCTGCAAATAAATTTTACAATGTTACATTTGTTCGCATTAAATTTCTGCATATTTTAAGGACAAAACTGAAATTCTTTCAGTTATTTATTATCATAATACACTGCTCTCTTAAATTGACTGAGGGTATTGGGCATTAAATCAATGGCTTTTCCAAACCACTCTATGGAATATTTCATACAAAATAATTTTTATCTCGAAAAGGAAGCAAAAACAAGCAAAACTGTATAGCCTAAACTTTTTTTTAAGATGTCAAGGAATAATGCTCTGAAATTAATGACATTATATATGGTTCATCCTTTATCCGTCTTTGGAATGACAGTTCAAGAAAATAGAATATAAGTAACATATTTTTTCCAACATTCTTTTAAGAAACTGACCTGTTACAAAACGCGTAAAGGTATAATAAGAAAGTATGTGTCTCTTCAGGACATTCAGATTTATGAGGCATGCAGGAAATGCAGTGTAGGCTGCTGGTGGAATGAACTTCAAGCATCTCCCAAGTCAGTGCCGAGGGTCGAAACCGCGCTTGTAGAATACGCTCGCCAAGGAGCAGGCAACATAATTATAGTGGCGGTACTGGTAATGGAGTAATTATATGACAATCGTGAAAAGCTTTATAATATACTTTTATTAATATCCTACAAGTTAAGTTATACATGATGAAGGACTAATGCAATGTCATCATCAAAGGAGCCGACTCCCGATTTCCGTCCAAGTGCTATAATCTACACACGATATTCTGAGAAATGGCTCTATGAACAAGCATGTCGCTGCATCATGCCAGCGGAGGGTCGTAACCCGGTGCCCTCTTTCATCATCAGGCAACCTGATAGCAGCAGTGTGCCTTCTACACAATATGAAGGTTGGCAGGTGAGAATAAAAATGCTTCCAGAGGCAGTGGCGGCTCGTGATATTTTTTTGTATGTAGGATATGAGATTGGCGACTGATGACGAAGACAGAAACTAATAATAATAATAATAATAATAATAATAATAATAATAATAATAATAATAATAGAGCATGCACAATTAATTTCTTGCTACAGTTAAATTCTTCTAAATGATCAAATACAACTTCAGATATTCTTTGATTGCCTCCGTGGTCTGTTGGTCAGCATGCTGGCTTCCAGATCAGGAGGTCCCGGGTTCGATCAGGGTTCGGTGAATTTTTCTTCAAGAAGAAGAATTCTAGAGTCTGGAAATTTGTGTGATTGTGAGTGTGCCGGGTTAATATTAAGTTAATTAACCAATCATCAAAAATATAAAAATACATCAGGACTGTCGCTGGGCAGTAACCTGAACACACGTTTCAGCGTTACATTGTTGACAAGTAACTCCATCTGTTAGCACAACCATAAAGAATCTAATAGATGCTATAGAGTACCAACAACGTAAAAAAAAAAGGTATTCTTTCGGCAATCCTGTCATCTGAAAGTTCTGTTAATTCTTGTGTTTTATTGTAGCTTATTTAATTTATTTTTATGTAATTTTGTTTGTTTTTTATTCATTTTATATTATATCATTTTAAATTATTTATTATTTCGTTTATTCTATTATTTTAAAGTGAGCAATGAACTACAACCAGGTGGCCCGGTTCGATTACCGGTCGGGGCAAGTTACCTGGTTGAGGATTTTTTCCGGAGTTTTCCCTCAACCCAATATGAGCAAATGCCGGGTAACTTTCGGTGCTGGACCCCGGACTCATTTCACCGGCATTATCACCTTCATCTCATTCAGACGCTAAATAACCAAAGATGTTGATAAAGCGTCGTAAAATAACCTACTAAAAATGAACTACATTTAAGGAGGCTACAAGGGTACTTGAAAATTCTTATTATAGTCTCTGACAGGGTTCCCACTCCACCACCCAGAAAGAAGGGTCGTAGTATTAGGATACGCGGTCACATCGTCAAACGCGGTTAAAGTCAAGCCATACCCCGCCTTCCGCACCCTCACCTGTCCTCAACTTCACTGCTGTTTTGGATGTTTCCTCGAAAAGTATTCCTAATCTCTGAGATGTGCAGTGGCGACAACTCACAACAGAAAGTGGAAGTTTGAAGAAAATTATTACGTCGGGACGCATTAAAAATCAAAATCTGCAATTAAAATGTTTTCTATTCTCAGAGACACGAAATTAAACTGTAGGATCATCCTTATATCCTTCATGGAGGAATCGCCACTGTCCAGAGGTACAAAACCAAGAAGGGAAGTGTTAATGAGCACATGTCGAAATTTCCCCTCTAACTGCTCTTTAAGGAAACAGACAGAAGAGTGAAACAAGGAGAAAAAGAGGGCAAGGGAGATAAAGCACACAAGTGGAGGATAATCAAGAAGTAGGAAGACAAGCGAGGTGAATAGGAGAAGTGAGAGGAGAAATGAAATACAAGAATGTGAAGATGATGAAAAGAGCGCAAGAAATATGAAATAAAAGAAGAGAGAGGATTAGCAGTGAGTGGAAGAAAAAGAAGAAAAAGTAACAGTGAGAAAGAAAAAGTAAATATTGTGAAGGAATGAGCAGAATGATGAGAAGGAGAGAAAGAGAAAAGAAAGGGAAAATCAGGGTCGGAATAGGAAGAAGATTAGGAGAATAAATGGAAAGTTTAGTAATAAGTAAGGCTAGGATTTTGATGACATATAAATCATGAAAGAAATGTCCTAAAAACAATGCATTTATGACCTAAAATCTTTCAAAAATGCCCTAAAAATTGATCTTAGATCATTGGCTTAGTAGGAATATTAATATTTAGACAAGTAATTAAATTAAATTCTAGTACCGGTACCAACATTCAAGTTTCTTTAATTTTACATAACTTTTCTAAGTAGTACACGTTAATTAATTATTTTACTTGATGTAGTTTCCATGTAGTCCACCACAAGGCCACTCTTATCCGGAACTAGCAGGTATAGAGCAGTCTGTATTGAAGGGGTGGTTGGACTGATCCATTACATGGGGGTATACTACATTAAAATGACAATATTTGTGTAGTAAAACGATTAAAATAATATACAAAGAAATGACAAAATATGTAGATAAAATATCAAAGGAAATAAATAATATTTTACATTAATAATTGGAATTTATGGCCAAAATTAAATGAAAATATCCCAAAAATTACCGAATAAAACAAAAAATGCTGTTGTGAGTTGTAAGAGGCAAAAAATGCCCTAACAGATATGTTTTAAAACACGCAGTTTATCACATAACATAAGAATACTAAAGCAGCAATGTTTCTGGCTTACTAGAAAAAAGATGCAATTTCATCAAAATCCTAACCCTAGTAATAAGAATAGAGGAAATGGAGGAACAAAATCTTGGACAAATAGCTATAAAGAAAGAGCTTGTCGTCATCGTGCTGTAGCAACTATGAGGGTAATAAAAGTTGTTGCATGTTATAAGAAGTCCCTTGCCTACTTCGACTCACCGTCCTGCAGTTGAAGGTCTGTGCAGGGTGATGTAGAATGGGGGAGGTCAGTGGTCTACGTGGTAGATGCTAACGCATGGCTCTCGCGAGATTCGGCCTTTGACTGTTTTCCGTGTTTACATCACAAGATATTATGCTAAGAATGCAATGAGTATTATATTTTTGAGACCATAAGATGACGGCGGAACAAGCTTTATTTTTAGTTATTTAACGACGCTGCATCATTTACTAAAGTTCCGTTAATATTTTTGTCCTTACTGTAAACTGTTTGTTTCTGGAGTTACGATGTTTTGGAATAACAGGGACAATATCGGGCACAAAAACACAGAAAAAAAAACACTGTCGTCAAATGACACGTTATCTCATCGGCATTTGCTGTCGACTGCATTGTGCTCATATTAAATGCTTTCGCTTCGTCATGTCTAGTACAACCATAAAATATTATTGACGCATGCACATAATTGAAACAGTAATCTCACTACAGGTTTTGATTTATCCAGAGAAAATCAAAACACGAGTGGGATTTAATTGACTGTTACACGACTAGAAGAAAGTATATAAAGATTAAAAGAAATAAAGTACTCTAATACAATAAAATATGTATTAATTGACTTATTAAAATTATATTTCACTAATTAGCAGACATCACTAAAACGTTGTCCACACCTGTGGAGTAACGGTCAGCGCGTCTGGCAGCGAAACCAGGTGGCTTGGGTTCCATTCCCGGTCGGGACAAGTTACCTGGTTGAGGTTTTTTTTTCCGGGGTTTTCCCTCAACTCAATATGAGCAAATGCTGAGTAAACTTTCGGTGCTGGACCCCGGACTCATTTCACCGGCATTATAACCTTCATCTCATTCAGATGCTAAATAAAGCGTCGTAAAATAACCCACTTAAAAAAACCAAAACGCCATTTTCAGTTGACTATCTATGCGGTAAAAAATGACGATCGCAAAGCATGTTTTATAGTACCGTAAACAATTTTCAGTTTGAAATGTTGGCAAACAAAGAAACAAATGGTATGGAGGTGATAAAAATAAACAAATGCTAAGGAAGTGATAGAATTGTGGGGATAAACAATCATGATTGGTTGAAACACGTCCTTTCGTACCGTTTTATTGGTCGAAAGTAGTATGACGTAGTAAAAGCCTCTGTAAAATAATACTTGAATTATAGAATAAATTATAAATTAATATGCTGAACGTGATTGTATAGTTTTTTTAATTAAATGCTTTCAAATACCGGTAATTATATCTGTTCCGTGTGTTCTTTAGACCAGTGGTCGTCAGCACTCGCTGAAATGTGCAATGGGTACGCGGTGCCGTCCCGTGGGCACTGTCGTGCAACAGGGAGAGATAGAGAGCATATCCGCTGGCAGCTACGGATTGCTCCCTAGTGCACTGCGTTTTCCGCGGGTAAGAGAGACTAGCCCCAGCGTGCTCTGTGCTGACGACCCCTGCTTTAGACCATTTCCCACTACTGAGTTATGCCGCCTTTGCATATAATCAATGTCGCCAACATAAGAAACAACTCGTCAAAAGTAATGCTAATATGTAGTAATCTTCCAAATACTAATTTCGGTAGGAAACGTTGGTTAATATGACGAAGGTTAGGTTTGGTTTGTTAAGGTTTTTAGAAGTATAGAAATTTTTTTCCAAGGCCTACATTAATTTCAAACTGACATGATATAGTTGCTTCTGTTGGTAACTCAAGAAAAGGGAACATGGCGGATATCAGTGGGAAATGGTCTAAAGTTTCTCCTTTTCCGTATTAAGGAAGTTTTCCTCCCGATTGCTTGCCTATTCATTCCATTTTTTTTGTTTAATTCAAAATTCAAGATTAATTAGAAAGAGAACAAAGATATTAATATAAATAGTTACAAAAATTTCTAAAAAATACCAGTTCTTAAACACAGATAGATAAATAACTTAACGTACATAACTTATGTAAATTTATAACCTATAACTCCTAAAAAATTCTGGCACGGAACCGTACCAGATTCACTGGGGTCTAATACATGAAGGCTGATGCTGATGATGATGATGATGATAACTAATATAACTTAATTAAGAAAAAGGAAAGGACAAAAATCATAGTAACTTCCGAATAATCAGAACCCGTGTCCGGAGATAGACTACAGTAGAAAGAAAAATCTAGAGAACAGACATTAATATTAAAAAAGAAGAAGACAAGATTGTTGTATTATTTAACAGTTCAGAAGGACGTTAGAAGCTATTTCTGTTGTAGGCCTACTGGTCCGAAAAATAGATTTTATTTTTCTCTTAGTAATTCGCCTAATATTAGCATTACTAAGGTGTGGTAATTGTTGCACGATTTTGTTACAACGTTACGTTTTTTACGCTTTGTTTACAGTTACGTTTACTTTCACGTTCATTTTATCTAAATTAACTGGTAATTTTATTATCGAAGATCTGTAGTTATTGTAATGTTATTGTATACTATATACCACTGCCATCGGTTATGTGGGCCCTAACTAGTTTCAGTGTCAATAAATAAGTACACACGTTTAAATTGGTGTTGCATTACAATGTAGCATTATTTACCTATGACATATTGTTATAGAGAGAAGCTGTTTTTCTTTTAATGTTGAGAAAGAAAAATTAATTTCAGGCATTAGTCTTTTTAGAGAGAGGGAGGATAAACTGGCAAAACTTCGAGCGCTTCGTTTCAAAATTACGATCACTCCAGAGTATTCAATTCTGCGAAGAGAGTTCAAGCTACCAAATCTCTTCCAAAGTACAGAAATTATTTAGCATGTTTTTCTGTATCCGCAATTAATATAGTAATGCTCTGTTACCATTACAAAAATAATATTTAAAAATATAAATCGGAAAACGGAAATCTATTCTGCAGACAATATGAAAATCGGTACTAAATAAATAACGCTAAAAATTAACAGATACGCAAATTACGGCGCACTAAAATCTGGGATGAATAATACTCGCAAGAAAATACATCGGAAGTCGTTTTGAATTTTAATGTAACTTTATACCAATTCAACTCCTTTCTTACTCCAAAGCAAATGATATTCACCGTAATGTACTAAACTGCGCGTTTCCATTATTCATAAGTTGGTAAAATTCATCATTGTCGTGAAACAATGGTCTACGTCATCCAATATAAAACCATCAACCATCTTCTTGTTTCATTTGAATCATTCCATCCTACACACATCTGTAATGTTAAACTACTAGCCTATGTCACGTTCATAATCTATAATAAACTAACAGCAGTGCAATGCTTCTGCTGTATTATGATTTATTTTATACTGAACTGCACCACGAACTCGTAGACTATAAGAAACCATCGAACAGAACGTCCGATTCGAGTTATATCAACAAAGCTGACGTTTACGTGATCACAACACATTTATAATAGTCATTATGTATGCTAGCTTAGTGCAAGCCAAGTGAAATGTAACGTTTACACTACTAGTGCGGTTACATATGTATTTATATGATTAATCTACTTACAAAGCAATCCATTTCGTAAATCTTCACACGATTTATCATTCGCGTCTTCACTCACTGAAATCGAGACGATAACCGGAAGTACGCTTCAAATCATAGCGAAGGTTATGAAATGCTGATTCTCTGTATCAAGTAGGCCGTGAGTAAAAGATGTATTTAAGAGATAATAAATTGTGATTCACTATTGCAAAGAGACTTGGTAAAATTAACTCACAACAATTACAGAATTATACGTAGTAAAAAGATTACATGATATTCAAGTGCGTCATGTTCAGCGGAATTGGAATGAATTACGTACAATGCAAGTCATAATAATTATGCAAAATAATGATTACAGTAATAATAATAATAATAATAATAATAATAATAATAATAATAATAATAATAATAATAATAACAATAATTAGAACTTTGTTAAATAGTATAATTGCACATGTACTTAGTACGCTTACTTTTTTTTATTATCCAATTTAATAAACCCTATTTCACCCTGAGGTATATTAGGGTTATAGTTGCCATCAAAATACATATTTTATAACCAATAAACAATAGTAAAGTTATAATATAAAATAGTGTTCACAGTTACAATTCACATGAATTATGTAGAAGAATGCACTTCGACATACAGTGGCTCCCATTAATATTCGGTTTGACTGGCATGTAAGATTAAAATAAATACACTAGTTATTTTCAAAAAAATTAGTGAAAGTAAAAATGTGCACTATAATAAACTTAAAAGTATACTCTCCGTAAAATTACATAGAATTACAACAAAATGAAAAACATCTTCTCTGTTGCATAATAAAAAATTATAAAAATTATTACATTATTTGTGATAGAACATAGTGCCTCATTAATATTCGGTTTGTTCAATTCAATATTTTGTTGAGTACCCCTTTTGCCTAAAAACAGACCTCCAACGCCTTGGCCTGCTTCTGGATAACTTCGTAGTAAATTGGGGACTAATTTTCCTCCATTCTTCCGTTAATCTCCGTTTCAGTTCTGTCTTGGAAGTGATAGAAATTTGTCTGATATTGCGATTAAGGTTCTTCCACAGAATCTCAATCGGATTTAAATCCGGTGATTGTGCTGGGGTTCGGACAGTTGTATAGAAGCCATAAATGCACTTTTACAGCTGTGTGTTTAGGATCATTGTCCTGATAGTACTTGAAACTGTCTTTAATCCCTAGCTCTCTCCATTTCATTTTAAATTATTTCTAATAATGTCCAAATACACATGCTGATCCATTCTTTTTCTACGAAAACAAGTTCACCAACTCCACCTGCAGCCATACAATTCCATACCATGACGTTGCCCACACCGTGTTTCATTGTTCGCAACAGATTTTTTTTTCCGAGATCTTCATTTTTCTTATGCCACACGTACTGTTGTCCATCCGACCCGAAGACGTTAAATTTGCTTTCATCAGCAAACATCACAACGTCCCACCAGTTTTCCTCTTTATGGACATGTTCCCTTGCGAACTCAAGCCGCCTCCTTTTATTTATTTAATTTATGTAAGGTTTTCTCCTACATACTCTCCCATTAAACCCCTCTTTCCTCAAATCTCTTCGAATTATTTCGGCATCTACCTGCTAGCTAAACTCCTCAAGAACACATGCTGCAAGTTTCGTTGCATTTAGTCGAAGATTTTCTTTTATTTTCTTCAGGATGGAATGGTCTTCTCGTTCAGTTAATTTTTTTGGCTGCCCTTTCTGTGGTATGGACTCGATTCTGCCTTCGTTTCTGTCTCTTCCCACTATATCCCCAACTGTATTCTTATTCACACTAATATTTTGGCAATTTTTGTGTATTTTAGCCCCTCTTCGTCATGATAGATCACAAAAGTTGTGTTGTTTCCTTTGCGACCGATTTGACGACCTGTAGACCAATCCAACTTCGCCAGGGTTGTGCACAACGTGTAGACAGAATGATTGCACGTTCGCTACTGAACCCTACAATGATGTCAACGGAAAACGTGCATTAGATTGAAGGCAAAGAAATCAAAACCGAATATTAAAGAGAGTGAACTTTGATGGTACTTGCCGATTATTTGTTATTACATCGTGAATATTAAACTTTCGATGTAAATTATTTAACGTTATGTACAAAGTGTTTAAATAATGTATTTTCAAGGAAATGCAGGTTCGCTTGAACACAGAACAAAACAACAATAGCAAAATACTGTAAAATCAATCACGAACCGAATATTTATGGGAGTCACTGTAGATATTTTTCTTTTGTAGATGACGTCACAGCGAACTAGCCAAGCGAACTAGCTCGTTAGCCACGGAACTAGCCTTCCGTCAATAAAACAAAGATTTATTAACAAATTGTATCAAAACCCATAAACATGAAAAGCCACCTAAAATCTGAATACAGACGCTCAATTCATTATATACGGAACTTTTGTTCTAATGGGCTTGCCTTTCGTAGCTGAAATCCAAAGCTAAGCTCTTCTAAACTTTGAACACGTTCAAAAACTCATATCTAAAGTATTTTCAGCCTGTTGGCTTCTATTTGACAGTTATATTTTCGAAAAAAAAAATGAGTGAAATATTACTTAATAACTTACCCGAATTTTAAAAGTACACCAAATTTTAATATCGCCCATGTGTAGTGGAGTTCAACGAGGCAAATGTTACGTAAATATCTATTGAACCAGAACGATGTTATACGATCATAAAGATCGTTGAGGCGTAATCAGTTATTATTACCGCATTTTTAACGAAACTCTTTTGAAAATAGGCCAGGGCCTCAGACCATTAGTGTACTCACTCGAACACGACCGTTTTCGGAATGCTAGTACTGCTGAAAGAAATCTGAACAACCTGTAATTGAAGAAATACGAGATGATTAACATTATATTTCATAGTTTTTTACGGGCCTTGAAGTTTACATAAGTCTGTACCATTACTTTTCCTGTTGCTAGAGAAACATACGATATGACTTCCGTGACATGGGGTCAACGCAACTGTTGACCTGAACGACTAAACAACACAGCACATAACTGAAACAAACATCAAAATAACTAAAATACGATTAAATTAAAACTATTTCTATTCCTAACCTCACATTTTGTCCAGAGCCCTTAAAAACAGCTTTACATTTTTTGGCATCTAACATCTACATTCGATCTAAACTAATAGAAATAAATGGAAGGATTTTGCGGAACGGAAATTCGAATTTGGTTGCCATGGAAATGTTGACGTCATATCCGATAAACTCAATAATGTGGATTCCAGTAGTATACATAAGAGCAGACCACATAATATTTACGTAACTACTTGGAAGAATTTATTATAAATAAAATTATAATCCAATGTACGTTGCAGTCCATTTTTTTTAATAATATTATTCAGCTGTACTTTGACATGGACGGAAAACAGACGTGTGCACAATACATGAGTAACTATATAAAGTTCAGTTAATACAAGATGGCATTACTCACATATAGATGGATAATTAATAATAATAATACTAATACTAATAATAATAATAATATTCTTACTATTATATTATTATTACTTACTTACTTACTTACAAATGGCTTTTAAGGAACCCGAAGGTTCATTGCCGCCCTCACATAAGTCCGCCATCCGTCCCTATCCTGAGCAAGATTAATCCAGTCCCTACCATCATATCCCACCTCCCTCAAATCCATTTTAATATTATCCTCCCATCTATGAGACGTTTTCCCCAAAGGTTTTTTTCCCTCCAGCCTCCCAACTAACACTCTATATGCATTTCTGGATTCGCCCATACGTGCTACATGCCCTGCCCATCTCAAACGTCTGGATTTAATGTTCCTAATTATGTCAGGTGAAGAATACAATGCGTGCAGTTCTGTGTTGTGTAACTTTCTCCATTCTCCTGTAACTTCATCCCGCTTAGCCCCAAATATTTTCCTAAGCACCTTATTCTCAAACACCCTTAACCTATGTTCCTCTCTCAGAGTGAGAGTCCAAGTTTCACAGCCATATAGAAGAACCATTATATTATTATTATTATTATTATTATTATTATTATTATTATTATTATTATTATTTGGATGATTGACTGTTATTGATTGCTTATTTAATTCCCTTCTTTAGACACACTTAAATCTTACAGAAAATTGTATTTATTTATTCTAAAATCATTAACCTAATTCCTGTATAGACCTTACATGGAATCGTCGGCCTCGGTAGCGTAGTCGGTATAGCGCTGGCCTTCTTTGCTATAGGTTGCGAGTTCGATCCCGGGCCCAGGTCGATGGCATTTAAGTGTGCTAAAATGCGATAGGCTCATGTCAGTAGATTTAATGGCATGTAAAGGAACTCCTGCGGGACAAAATTCCGGCATACCAGCGACGCTGATATAATCTCTACAGTTGCGAGCGTCGTTAAATAAACCATGATTTAAAAAAAAAAATTACATGGAATCATAGAGATTTCCTCAAATCTCCTGAGACTTCTTCGGTTGCCAGTCGAAGTCAACATGGGATTACGTACTATGTTGTCGTTATAAAAGAAATACGACACAACATATAAAATGGCAAACATGTAGATCTATATCCCTGTCAGTATTCGAACACACTGCTTGAAATGGAAGGGGGCACTAGGACCCAGCACTGCGACCTTTTACGAACTATTGCGCTCACAAGCTAGGCACATTCCCAAACGCACACCGGCGGACTATACTAAGGTTCGTTGCGTACTTAGATTTCGTGGAGGCAACCCCACTCGTCCCTAGGCCAGCTCCCTCCGTGCGTCGTCAGCCGACGTTCGAGAAATGCTATGGAATTATGATGGAATGGAGAAATCTTGACGGAATGATGTACAGTAGATGCCTAATATGTGAAAACGGTAAAACTCCGACAAAAATCCCAACTGCGACCTTGTCCGCTGCATGTGTCAATATTGATTTTTCAACAGTAATCTCACTAGAGGTTTTGATTTGTCTATAGAAAATCAAAACTCGAGTGGGATTTAATTGACTATTACACGTTTAGAAGAAAGTATATAAAGATTAGAAGCAACGAAGTACTCCAATACAATAAAATATTAATTGACTTACGAAAATACAACTGTTTTCAAATGTATTATTGTACCATCTCAACATTACAAATATTATGCTAGATGCATGCTAGATGGCAGTAGTGTGTTATGATTAGCTGTTATCTTGCTATCAGTTGTGCCAACTATGGAATCTTCATTGAACTCTGTAGACGATTACTAGCAATGCCTTATCGATCCAGATCACGATGGCAGTGTTACTAGTCAAGAAGGCTTTGTTGATTCAGTTTCATTTTTATTAAAACAGTTGCATTCCACTTCAATTATCTAATCCCAGTAATCAACGTCACTTGACAGATGATTTTCAATAAATCTTAATATTAAACAATCTATGATACGTGACTATCCATAATATCATATAGCAGAAGCTATAACATAACCTAACGAATATACACAAGTGTTAGAAAAGTTTTAATTAACGACGATGACATAAAAAATAAACAGGAATAATTATTGAATGTACAATTTTCAAATTTGAATGTTTTAGTGGTTGATGGTTCAGTTGGTGTTATATTGGACGTGTGCGTAAAAAAAGTGAACTCGTTGATGTAGGCCTACATCGTGTATTACTCAATTTATTCAGGATTTCCGAATGGTGCTCTTCATTTATTTGTAAATAGGATTTCAGGGAAGATGCATAGCTATGACCAGTGATCTTTATTAATTCTTGTTCTTGAATGCCAATGCGAGTCATATTTGAAACTGCTGTGCATCGACTGGAGTGGTTTGTAATTTTCTCTTTTTTTTTATTTATTTATTTTTTTTGACGTCTAGACCAGCGCAGTTTGAAATGTTGGCAAACAAAGAAACAAATGCTAGAGACGCGATAAAATTAAACAAATGCTAGGAACGCGATAAAATTAAACAAATGCTAGGGAAGCGACAAAATTAAACAAATGCTAGGGACGCGATAAAATTAAACAAATGCTAGGAAAGCGATGAAATTAAACAAATGCTAGGGACGCTATAAAATTAAACAAATGCTAGGAAAGCGATAAAATTAAACAAATGCTAGGGACGCGATAAAATTGTGCGATAAGCAGCCATGATTGGTTGAAATACGCCCTTTCATACCCTTTTATTGGTCAAAAGTAGTATGACGTAGTAAAAGTGTAATAGGCAATGAAAAATTCCAGGCCTGATCGGGACTGGAACCCGGACCACCTGCATAACAGGCTGAAGGTCTGACAACTCAGTCACTGCAGGGGATAGCACTCTACCTAAGCGTCTATGCTTCGTGCCTCAGCCGTCTTGTACATAGCGGCAAACACGAATCAGCATGCGGGTCAAATAGGCCTATGTGAAAGATCAGATGCTCATAGTGAGGCTGTATATGTGCTTTCATGATCACAAATTGAAATAATCGCAGCAGCTGTCTGATCAAGAACAGTTATTAGGACGGCCATTTCGACATAAATAATAACCATCTGCTTGGAATGGGAGAGTTTATCTCGCTTCGCTCTTTTCAGTGACTCGAGGGAAAATTTCAAAAGGAATTAATGTTTGAAATACATTTAAAATAATTTTTAAGAGAATATCAGCGACCTAATTTTCTTAGGTTTATTCGCTTTTCGTTAAAGGTTCTGCGGAGTCATGAGTGGTTCAATTCATGAAAGATCAAATTGTAAAGAGTGTAATGTAAACGTGCTGATTCTTACTTTACCACAGTAATTGAGCTTTACAGAGCAAGAACATGAATGTGAAACTGTCTTCAAATTAGAGAAAAAGAAAATCCTGTAAAGGATCTACGATATTAAAACTATTCAAAAATTGACAGGGGATTAATATAAACCTTATAATTGCATTAAAAGTTTATCCTGTTTGTAATTATTATTGTGAGCATGGTTGGGATTGTCAGGATGTTTGAGATTTGAAATAAAATATGAAAATGCTTTTCATTTGTCTTCATATTCCCAGCAATTAAATTTAACAAGGGGAAGCCTTCTGGTTAATTACATAACAGCTTCATCATTCCATGAGGCCTAGTCTACAGACAACAATGCAATTGATAGTCGAAAGATTCACACATCAATATGACGACAATGAGTTTTTTGAAATTGTAACGAATAAAATGTCATTACAGAGAATTGAATTCATTTGGATTTGGAGATTAATACCACAGTTAAATACTTTAGAATTGCACCATGTTAAATTAGCAATTTTTATCTTTATATTCTCCGCTGTTTTTGTTAGCTTATTTTGAGACGTCCTGTCCAGGATTCGCATTTAAATTTAACAAGACGGAGCCTTCCCGCCAATTACTTCCACGTGAAACTTTAAATCAACTTAAACAATATAAAATTTCTGATGCAACGATTGATGCCATAGGATCTCAC
Source organism: Periplaneta americana (assembly GCA_025594305.2). NCBI lineage: Eukaryota > Metazoa > Arthropoda > Insecta > Blattodea > Blattidae > Periplaneta > Periplaneta americana. The sequence goes on along the minus strand of JAJSOF020000003.1, from coordinate 10,831,439 downwards.
GTGTTAAAATCATCCTTAGCTATAATTAGTAATCATTTGTACCCAACAAAATTTTTATTGTAAATTATTTCCTATGTTTTCTTATTTTAATGATTTTTTTTCTTTCTAAGTATCACAAAATTGTTTTGTTTACTTATTATTCTTTATGAATTGATTAGTAGGCCGATCTATCGAACCCTTATTTAGGGCGGCTTTTGTTTATACAAATTATCTCATTCCAGGAGGCCTAGTCTCCAGATAACAATGCAATTGATAGTCGAAACGATTCACACATCAATATGACGCCAATGAGTTGTTTGAAATTGCAATTGTAATGCTGTGATGCACATAACCTCTTAAAATATAAAAGAGGATCGATCTCCCAACATAACAAGGGTAGGTTACGCATTTTATTTTATCAATATTGTAGGAGAAGCATGGCCTGGGCCATATGAACAAATTAAGTTCTTTAACTAACGAAAGATTAGTGTAATATGTAGCTAGTCAGCGATGTATGCAATGGAGGGGGAAAGGGACTGGCCACACTACCACCACAGTCTAGTATATATAGTCACGAAGCTTGAGTTGTTGAGGGTACTAGGAACAATAGACTGTGCAGGTACTATTTCGCATTGTCTGTGATGATGCGATAGTAGCGATCCTAGTGGTCAGCAACTATCTATGATGCATATTTTCTACGTATGGAGCTTCGTGACTGTATACACTCATGGCCTAATTGCCCCATGAGTGATGCCTTGATTGTGTCACTTGTGGGGTCCAGACCTGTCTTCGAACAGTTGACTAAACAACAACTAACGGAGGCATTGACGCATTTCCCGTAAGGGGCAATGTTGTAATTTTTGTTACAATCTCTCTGGAGTAGTACCCCAGATCACATATGACAGATTTATCAGCTTATGTGCTTTGAAGGCAACAATTTTTATAAATTTCACTATGCTGCCATCTAGCGATTGCACAAGAAGTCACGTTATAACTCTTATTTGAATTGCATGGAGCAACTGTACTTCCATCTAGCGGTCGTTGCCAATCGACAGTGGCGATCCTAGTGGTTGCTCTCTTCCACATGCTACAGTTTCTAACATGGGGATGACCAGTATTTTATATATGTGGTCAGGGGTGGTACGAAGAAAAAAGCTTCATGTTAAAATTCTTCTTTTAAATTTGATGTGGTTTTCTAACCATTTTCTATACATGAACTGGATTAGTGGCTATTTTTTTTCGTTATCTTTAAAAGTCTCTTTTTTTTTTCATTTCATTAATTATATTCCATAGATATTACATTAGCAATTAAGCTTTAAGATGTGGACCAAGTCAAAATTTTACAAGATTACATTTACAATTTTACAATTTTGCAATTTTCTACAATTTCCTAAATGGACTCTTTCATAAGACACAATATTGTTACTTACTTCTTGAGAAGCAATGTTGCAAAAAGGAGAGTCGTTTAAAAGGTTGTGTGCTCAAATTGAAGGAGCTTAGAGATGGATTGGAATGTAACAAATTTACGATTGGAATTCATGGTCTAGAAAGTAATCCTGAATCAGTATAAGAGAGAAAGAAAGAAAGGAAGAAAGAAAGAAAGAAAGAAAGAAAGAAAGAAAGAAAGAAAGAAAGAAAGAAAGAAAAAAGATAGGCAGGCAGATAGGATAGATTGACAGATAGATAGATAGATAGATAGATAGATAGATAGATAGATAGATAGATAGATAGATAGATAGATAGATAGATAGATGGATGGATGGATGGATGGATGGATGGATGGATGGATGGATGGATGGATGGATGTATGGATGGATGGATGGATGGACGGACGGACGGACGGACGGACGGACGGACGGACGGGCGGGCGGGCAGGCAGGCAGGCAGGCAGGCAGGCAGGCAGGCAGGCAGGCAGACAGACAGACAGACAGACAGACAGACAGACAGACAGACAGACAGACAGACAGACAGACAGACAGACAGACAGATAGATAGATAGATAGATAGATAGATAGATAGATAGATAGATAGATAGATAGATAGATAGATAGATAGATAGATAGAAAAAAGTTTCCATCGCATCATGATCGACACGATCTCTACATATTATAATGCTGTAAGCTTGTTTGCGATGCCTCTGAGTGGGTAAATGGCACTCTACAGGCATTACATCGGCAACCAGATTTGAATCCAGGACCTTAAACTCTATAAATGGTTAAAACTAAGTCGTCAGAGTGACGTAGGGGAAACTCGGCTAATTCCGCAGTACGGGTAATTCCGCAGTAGTGCATATATGATTTTACTGCGGCTTTACAATAGCGTGAACGTAAGTTTTGAGAGGCTGTCAACAGGAGGCATGTCCTCTGCAGTGCTATAGAAAAAAATCAAGGATATTGGTCGACACCTCTGTCGGCAATACAGTGAAACATCGAAAGTTGTCTCATTTTCGTATTTTGCTACACAGCTGTGAAGAAAGTGAGCATTGTTACATGTAAATTGTTCCTTTTATGTTACTTTCATAATGTATTTCATAATTATTTACTACTGCGGAATTAGCCAAGTCCTATTGCGGATTTATCCGCACTGTTGCGGAATTACCCGAGTTGTTCTTTTTCAACTGTAATGTATGTACAACTAAATATATTTGCATTTTAATAGGTCTCTTTATCTCATTTAGTAATGAAAGGTTTCGTCCATATCTACATAACTTAATACTATTTTTCAATAAACATTTTGATATAAATATGACAGATATTTCGGAATTAGCCGAGTCTCCCCTACGTGGGTAAATATTTCAATAATATGCCACTACCGTAAGCAATCACATTCTACCTCGGGGATGTCCATTAGAATGTCATTTTGGACACCAATACCAAATGAGTGAAGGAAAGCAGGGCGGTAGAGATACCTGTGCGGACGCCCCCTTCCTGGAAAGTGTGACACGGACCCCGCAAATGAATTGTCAAAGTAATACGTAATTTGTTTATGTAAGGATACACACACTTTCTGTCGTAAAGACACTGGCTACGTGCCACTTCCTCCGCGGCCAGGAAATGTAGCTATGTGCTTCTGTTTTCACTAATCGCAATTAATGACGGCGCTCTGTATACTTCAATTACGCACGCACGGAATATTTCTGCTGTGCAAAAACTGTAATACATTTACCGTGCTCTAGTTTGTTTATTATTTATGTAATGGAGCCTCTAAATTGAAGATTAAAGATTATAAACATCGTTAGGAAAGTCGTTGTGCACTAGTTTGAGCTAGAATCCTCTATAATATCTCAGAGAAGGGTTGAGACAATAACCAGACATGGCCTACCTTAATCCAATAAGCACTTACAACGGCTTTGCTTCTAGTAAATACAAGGTAACAGGTTTTCCTTATTCCTCAGTGATATAAATTATGTATAATGTATAAAATAAATCATATTATACAATAACATAATTATACAATATCAAATTTATTTAATATGTATATATATATATATATATATATATATATATATATATATATATATATGATTTTAATCCTCATAGGTGATTTGTTTGCCAAATTGAAATGATTATTACTCAATGCTATAAAATCATTAAATATTTTAATTGTTGACAAAATCAGATAATGACATCATGGTCTCTATCCACAATGGACATAATTTTATTACAGAAAAGAGAAAAATGTAGACATATTATTTTATCGACTCACTTAATAGTATTATTTATTTTAAGTGCGGTTAGATTTACTTATTAATAAATATCTATGGGGGATATGATGACTAGTTCTAGCCAATCAGAGACCATCCAATGTCTCAACTTTCATTATAACACGACCTAGAATATGCCATTAGGAAAGTTCAGGATAACAGACAGGGTTTTGAACTGAACGATTTACATCAGCTGCTTGTCTATGCGGATGACGTGAATATGTTAGGAGAAAATCCACAAAGGATTAGGGAAAATACGGAAATTTTACTTGAAGCAAGTAAAGAAATAGGTTTGGAAATAAATCCCGAAAAGACAAAGTATATGATTATGTCTCGTGACGAGAATATTGTACGAAATGGAAACATAAAAATTAAGAGGTGGAAAAATTGAAATACCTGGGAGCAACAGTAACAAATATAAATGACACTCGGGAGGAAATTAAACACAGAATAAATATGGGAAATGCCTGTTATTATTCGGTTGAGAAGCTTTTATCATCCAATCTGCTGTCAAAAAATCTGAAAGTTAGAATTTATAAAACAGATATATTACCGGTTGCTCTTTAAGGTTGAAAATTGAACTCTCACTTTGAGAGAGGAACATAGGTTAAGGGTGTTTGAGAATAAGATGCTTAGGAAAATATTTGGGGCTAAGAGGGATGAAGTTACAGGAGAATGGAGAAAGTTACACAACACAGAACTGCACGCATTGTATTCTTCACCTGACATAAGATAATTAGGAACATTAAATACAGACGTTTGAGATGGGCAGGGCATGTAGCACGTATGGGCGAATCCAGAAATGCATATAGAGTGTTAGTTGGGAGGCCGGAGGGAAAAAGACCTTTGGGGAGGCCGAGACGTAGATGGGAAGATAATATTAAAATGGATTTGAGGGAGGTGGGATATGATGGTAGAGACTGGATAATCTTGCTAAGGATAGGGACCAATGGCGGGCTTATGTGAGAGCGGCAATGAACTTCCGGGTTCCTTAAAAGCCAGTAAGTAAGTATGACCTAGAGCGAGAGTTCTTTTTTTTTTAGTTGCTACAATTCCAAAGCCATAGCCACGTTGATTCGTGAATAAATTTATATCGATTACCTTCAACTTTATCAGTTGGCAACCCTGCGTTTTAACAGTAATTGTTACAGTTTCTGCGTTCTATCCACTATCGAGTAGACGGCATGATTCTTTACCGAATGGAGAGAGACGGACAATTTGGATAAGTATGAGAACAAAATTCATCATACACTTCTGTTTCCATGGTGCCACGAGTGACGTGAGATATTTATCATAAAAATAGGAAACGAATGGCTGTAAGAAGTGTTGAGCAAAATTCCGAGCAACCGTGTTCCCCATCATTCCAAGAACACAAGCATCTCCTTCGAGAAGTAACCCCATAACCCCAAAACTCGTTACGGGTCACGAAGACTTTATTGAGGTTAGGCCTCAACTGTGCAGCATCCGCAGATATCCATTGTACTGCTAATGCCAGCAGTTGCAGAGCCCTTCCGTTAAGATATAATAATATGTAATTACATCTGACAGCTGTAATCTTATCAAACATTTGATCATCCCATTCTTGGGAAATCTTACACGTCTGATTGGACGGTTGTGTTTTGTTTCACTTCGCGGGCTTCTAAAAGATGTGGATTATGAAATAAGATGTGGTGAAGATACCGAATAAGGAGCTCGTAGATTTTGTTAAAGTAATTGCTGAGAATTCTTGTTGGTGGCAAGGTAGGCTAAAACGTTATGCAGACAACTGATTATTGCTTCATCGTCTACAATGCTCTATCGAATGGGATTCTTCTCCAGAACAAATTCGCATGTCTATTAAATTTGTACTGAACCAAGTTCTTATACATTTTTGCACCTTCCAAACCTTTCAGATTAAGGAGTCTCTTGTAGCTGGAATGACCACTTCTCTTCCTTTATAGTTTTATTATTATTATTATTATTATTATTATTATTATTATTATTATTATTATTATTATTTTTTATCATTATTATAATAGGCTGACAAGATTTTTTATGGTCCGGCAGGGGACATCGGCAATTTCAAGAAAAACCACAAACGCTTATCTAGTCACGCTCCATTGAAATGTTGCATAAAATACATGTAACAGTAGATACAGTGATAGAACTTCGAACACTAAATTTGTAGTGTATCTTAACTGTTTTAATTAAATGCATAAACACACGTAACTCCTATACATAATTACAGCCACTAAGAATTAAATTTCAGTACCGACTCACGTATCGAAGTCTTGCACACACTGAATTCTAACACACACATTTTACAAGTACTTGTCTGAAGAATGTATCTTTTTAAGGATCTGTTCATTCCCATACAGTTTCACACTAAATTCTTCAAATGAGAAATGAAAGTCTGTTTTCACTTGTAACGAAGCTTTAAGGGGAGAGGATAGTAATTTTTAAAACTTTTTTCTTATTTGGTGTAAAATATTAATTTTTTGTATGTAGAGAGCTCATGGCTATAGCAACTCAACAAAATATAAATATTTTGAATAAATTATTTGGGAGGCAGATTTGAAAAAAAAAATGTACCCAATGCAGGATTTTACTAAACTCGATATATCTAAGCCATTTTTAAAGATAAATTCAAACACTATGTTACAATTTATTTGTAAAAGCACGCTTTACAAACTGTCTGTAACAGAAATTTGATATTGGTTCCTACATCTGTAAAATAAACAATTAAAATTTGATAACGTTTTTTTTATTTTCTTTCTTGCAAACAGAGAGACTTATTTTTAAAATGAAATCAATTAGGGAAATTCCGTTACAGAGAAAAGTTTCCTAGTAGTCTAGAGAATGTGTATTCTAAATTTCATTCATATATCTTTAATAGTTCAAAAATTATATCGATTTTTGTCTGGCTATGTAGCGAAAAAAGTAAAGTTCCAGAAACAGCAATCAAAGGGGGTGTGATTTAATAATCCAGAGCGCAGGAACTTGAAAAATGGCGTCTCAACATCCAATAAGGGCACAGATACCCACACAATGTTATACAATGTATTCCACACACATCACAGAGTATTTTAAAGAAAAATTTGATTTTGAAAAAAAAAATGAAGTTCCGGAAACAAGAACAAAAGGGCGGTGTGATTTAAAAATCCAGAGCGCAGGAAGTTTAAAAATGGCGTCTCAACAACTGATAAGGGCACAAATATCCACAAAATATTATACAATGTATTCTACACATATCACAGAGTATTTTAAGGAAAAAAATTGTTTTTTGAAAATTTACCCATTTTTCACCAAAAAATACCATCCTCTTCCCTTAACTGTTTCAATTATCATTCTTGAATTTTCATCAGTCCAGAATGAGTTAACTGTGGAGAAAAGTTTTTCAAATGATGAATTACCGACTGAAAGACTCATAATTAATGACACTATTTTGAGAAGATTTTAAAATGGAATGGAATTTTTTTTTTTTTTTAATGTTGAAAAACATCATACCACTTTTCACCTGTTGGTTTGTCACAAAATTCCTCATTTTTTGAACTCCTTAAAAATTGACACTGTGGCACTTATAACACTTCCGCGCAACGCTAATGAAGACAAAGAATACAGAATATCTCCTACTGTGCCCGCTGGTTCTTCTGTCTCTGCATGAATCGCAGCACTTTCATCACGACACTTAAATATTTACGTGTAAAATGTTACTGAAACAAAATCAAAACTTCTGGAGACAAAATTTATTTTCGGGGACAAAAACGGGGACATTTCCTCCCAGGGGACAGCAACTCAAAACCGGGGACCGTCCCCGGAAATCTGAGACGTCTGGTCAGCCTATATTATAAAGCCTTAGGGTCCCTTCACACGAGGCCACTTTTAGTGGCGCTGCTAAATTTTTGTAGAGAATTTTTCAGTCTTCCAGTGAACATAGGCGTAGAAGGAGATATACTTCCGGCAAATTTGCTCATACGGAGAAAGAATAGACGTGAAAATAGAAGAAGAGTGTGAGTCCATCCATTAGTTTTGGAAAGACGGAATCGAGGACTATTCCATACCTTGTTTGATGATTTACATCACGACAATAAAAATATTAATATAAAATTACGTAAATGAGGAACGATATGGCATAAAACATATTTTTGTTTACTTTTTAAGAATTCAAAATTAAATATAATAGGCGCCAAACATGAAACCAATCATAGCACATACGAGTAATTCAACCAATATACTAGAAATAGGTGTCTGTAGGGTAATGGCAAAGTCAAAGGCCGTGGTGTAATTAAACCCAGGTTCGAACCTGAGATCAGCTAATTTTTCATCTCTTTGTTAATATTTTATTTAGTAGCTACATTATTTTAGATGAGTTGTTTTATTTTATCCTTTGAAGAGGTGGAAAAATTCAAATACCTGGAAGCAACAGTAACAAATATAAATGATACTCGGGAGGAAATTAAACACAGAATAAATATGGGAAAAGCCTGTTATTATTCGGTTGAGAAGCTTTTATCACCCAGTCTTCATCCAGTCTGCTGTCAAAAAATCTGAAAGTTAGAATTTATAAAACAGTTATATTACCGGTTGTTCTGTATGGTTGTGAAACTTGGACTCTCACTTTGAGAGGGAACAGAGATTGAGTGTGTTTGAGAATAAGGTGCTTAGGAAAACATTTGGGGCTAAGAGGGATGAAGTTACAGGAGAATGGAGAAAGTTGCACAACGGAGAACTTGGCGCATTGTATTCTTCACCTGACATAATTAGGAACATTAAATCCAGACGTTTGAGATGGGCAGGGCATGTAGCACGTATGAGCGAATCCAGAAATGCATATAGTGTGTTAGTTGTTAGGCCGGAGGGAAAAAGACCTTTGGGGAGGCCGAGACGTAGATGGGGGGATACTATTAAAATGGATTTGAGGGAGGTGGGATATGATGGTAGAGACTGGGGTAATCTTGCTCAGGATAGAGCGGCAATGAATCTCCGGGTTCCTTAAAAACCATTAGTAAGTATTTGTTCCCTGTATAAAGATCAGGGGACGTAACATACTCCTATGGTGATTTATATTTAACTCATTTCTTTTCGATCTAACAGGAGTCAGACTCATGGCGGGATGCCGGAGACTTGGGTCAGCACGACGTCGGTCCTACATCTAAGATACCGCTCGGCAAACATTCATGAACCAGCCGGGATTCAAACGAAAGACATCGGCTTCCAGCAATGCCAGATGTTGCGTATAATGTTGCTGGTTATTAATTTATTATAATGTTGTACATCAAAGTCGCTTTATCACGTTCGTTAATTTACTGCTCCCCTAAAAGTCTCTGGAAAAGATTCCTTGGAATGGAGTCACTAACCAGAAGAAAGGAATCCCTCAGGGGAACCCATCCGTCACGTCAGAACAAGACGTAAGCCAGTCTACCGAAATATTATACGGAAAATAAAGCCAGGAATTGAGCAGCTGGTAATAGCTGTTGTGCAAGGAGCCATTAGACCTCTGAACTTTGAGGCATTGCACAAGAAGACTCCACATTACGTTCCGAAGACGCCCTCTATGCACTTTGCAAGTTATCAAAGCATGGAAATGGGTATTGGGGTCGCAGCAAGCAACTCTACATCGGCGTTATTATTTTCATTACTCGTATGAAAAAGAATGCGATGCGTTTGTGAATGAGTGGATCTCCTAGGAGAAATTAAACGAATCGTTTTACCGAAACCGTGTCGAAAGAAATAAAAAACACTGTATTCCATTACTTGGTTGGGTGGCTCAGACCTTTACCGATACTGAAAGTGCTTGGTCAGCCTTGGAGAGAAGAATATGTTTGCCCCTCCAGAGTCTTGGTGCACATCCGGTTTGGAGCCATAAATCAGATATATGAAGACCTCCTCCATTTTATTGACCTCGAGACCCTTATCTGATTTTTTGTGTGATTTATTCTGAATATGAACTACTTTCTTTGCACAATAGAGCCATGTGTTGACACAGAATTCTGCTGTTTCGTTATTTTGAATGATTTGCTTCCGAAACCTATTTCACTTTCAGTTGTTTTTACAGGAAGGAAAAAAATATTTCACTTTCAGTTGGTTTTACAGGAAAAGGAAGGAAAAAAATAAAGGGTGCGGCAAAACATCCTCCCTAATTTAAAGTTTAAATAAAAAACAGATGAATCAAAATAAGGAAACTGTATTAATATGAATTGTATTTAAACAGTGGGAAATTTAGGTTTACATGCGTTGTCATTTTTTTTATTTTATTTTAGTAGGTTATTTTACGACGCTTTATCAACATCTTAGGTTATTTAGCGTCTGAATGAGATGAAGGTGATAATGCTGGTGAAATGAGTCCGGGGTCCAGCACCGAAAGTTACCCAGCATTTGCTCATATTGGGTTGAGGAAAAACCCCGGAAAAAACCTCAACCAGGTAACTTGCCCCGACCGGGAATCGAACCCGGGCCACCTGGTTTCGCGGCCAGACGCGCTGACCGTTTCCACAGGTGAGGATACATGCGTTTTCATAGCGATATCAAGTGACATGCGCAAAACAACAAGAATTGAATAGGACATTGAATACACGGAATTGACATTCAATTAGTGCAAATTGTAATCTGTAATGAATTCCAACTATGCCGTGGACGAGTGAAGAACATGCTTACGCTGTGGTATCGTTTCTGGTAAGTGGTAATTCCGTTGTCGCTGCTCAGATGTTTCCCGGACGCTTAATTTCTTCACGTGGCGACTTCCCCTGGCCAGCACGATCACAAGACCTTGCACCCTGCGATTTTTTTCAATGGGGGCAACTTAAGGCTGAGGTGTTCAAACATCGGCCGAGGACTTTGCTAGACCTAAGAAATGCAATACAGGAAGAAATTGGTCTTATTCCTCAAGAAATGACTAGTTAGAGTGATGCAGAATTTCCGAAGTTGCATTCAACAATGCATTGATAGTGAAGGTCACCACTTGAGAGACACGTTATTAAAAAAATGAAAAATTCCCACTGTTAACATACTATTCATATTAACAAAGTTTCCTTATTTTGATCCATCTGTTTTTATTTAAACTTTAAATTAGGGAGGATGTTTTGCCGCATCCTTTATTTTACTTTCAGTTGTTTTTACAGGAAGGAAAAAAATATTTCGCTTTCAGTTGTTCTTACAGGAAGGAAAAAATATTTCACTTTCAGTTGTTTTTATAGGAAGGAAAAAAATATTTCATTTTCAGTTGTTTTTTTACAGGAAGGAGAAAAACTGCTGGCTTTAAAATATACGGACCAATTTTGAAAAATACGTTTTTATTCTCATCTTACAGATATTTTACGTCTCGTAGACCAGCGGTAGAGTGCTCGTTTAATGATTCGAAGTTGTGAGTTCCCGCCTTGTTCAAGTTTTCATTTTAGGGTGGGAATTTCTCAAATCAAGGCGACGAAAAACCAGACTGACCGCATTGTTTAAGGCACAAATGGGACACAAAGCATGGACCGATATCAACGATAGATTAGTGACACTATCATACTTAGGCAGGGCTGATCATATTAGGAAGTTTAAATGCAGAAAACAAAGAACGGACGTGGCAAAATTTTCCTTTGTCAACCGCACAATAGTAGACTGGAACAGCTTACCTGTGGCAATCTTTCAGGGTGGCCCTCTCAAAATCAATACATTTAAGGAAAGATTGAGAAGATTAGACTGAAAATGTAATTGTGGGTGCAGTGTAATTATCTGAGTTGTGTCATGTAATTAATTAAGTTGATATGTAATTAATTAAGGTGATATGTAATTACTTAAATTGGTAATAGTTGGGTGAAATAGAAGCACTTACACGTTAGGTTTACTTTTGGTTATTGTAGGCGTTATTATAGCATAGTCTTTATTTATAGTCCTAGGTTTATTGCATCTACTTATTTATATTAGAAGTAAATGTACGTTTACTTAATTTTTTTATGCTCGACCATGCTGACATGTAGTAATTATACACCTGGTAGTAGACCTTTAATGCACCTCATTAAAGTACACCTATTCATTATAGTTCAGTTGTTCAGCCAATGAGAAATCACTTTTGTAGCATTATAAAAGCGCAAGTATCGATTATTCTCGGATATGCAATCGAAAGACAACTAGCGAAACGTCACGAAGGCTGGAAATCCAATACTGTCGCAGAAGGTTATGTTCTGTTACTATAATAATTAGCGTTAATTGTAAATAATATTCAAATAAATTCAATTTGTCGTCTCGTTTTTCAATTCTAAATCAATTTCCAGGTTATATCAAAACTAATATTCATGTTATTCTCTAGATTATATCAAGGTCAATGACATTCGTTCCTCGGAAAAAATCAATACTTTCGCGTCTGCGCACATCTCACAATTTAGGTCAGTTCCGCTCCTCACTTACACAACCATAACATGAATACTTATGAATAATTTCAAGTTAGATATATGGTCGAGCATAAAAAGTCGTATGAAACTTGCCTATAATGGTAATTAAGACGCTCGTATGAAAATTATGAAACGAGCGCAAGCGAGTTTCATAAACAAACATACTCGCGTCTTAATTACTACTATTATAGGCTCGTTGCATAATGTACTATTATTGCTGTAATTATTGTCAATTTTATTAATATAATTATTGTAATGTTATGATCGTATATCACTGCCACGGGTGTATACTCAATTGTAGTGTTAATACATACATACATACATACATACATACATACATACATATATACATACATACGTCCACACCTGTGAAGTAACGGTTAGCGCGTCTGGCCGCGACACCAGGTGGCCAGGATTTCATTCCCGGTCGGGGCAAGTTACCTGGTTGAGGTTTTTTCCGGGGTTTTCCCTCAACCCAAATATGAGCAAATGCTGGGTAACTTTATGTGCTGAACCCCGGACTCATTTCACCGGCATTATCACCTTCATCTCTTTCAGACGCTAAATAAACTAAGATGTTGATAAAGCGTCGTAAAATAACCTACTAAAATAAAAAATACATACATACATACATACATACATACATACATGCATGCATGCATACATACATACATACATACATTTTATAGCATTCTATGTACTAAATGTACTAGAATATTTCTTAGTTTGCTTAGTTTTTATTATGGCGTACGGAAGACTATGATCGGTAAATATTCCATCATATCCCTGTAAATTTTCTTATCGGACACAGTCTAGTATATACAGTCAGGGAGCTCAATATGCAATAAATATGCATCCATAGATAGTTGCTAACCACTAGGATCGTTACTAACGCCTCATCACAGACAATGCGAAATAGTACCGGCACAGTCTATTCTTCCTAGTACCTCAACAACTCAAGCTTCGCGACTGAATATACTAGACTGTGGTAAAACCATGAAACCTTCATTCTTATGATCTTAAAGCCTTGGTTTCTATGGAGACGCATCAACTTCGCTTTCTGTTTACTGTCAGGGTAAAGCTTTCTTATTCAGAAGCACTTCCACCAAGGATAACACAAATAGTGGTAATTGACAGTGTTTCCAGGGTTCATAGGTCAGCCATGCGACGTCACTACCAGTCGTGGCCTCGGGATCGAATCTTCCCGTCTCCAGAAAGCACGTCAGAAAAGATCGTGAAGTCAGTGATGATATTTACCTCTAGACCGTGTCTAGAAGATTTTCGCCAAATCGTGATGGATTATACGAGAGGGATTGGCCCACGATTGTAGCCTTACCCAGGGCTAGAACTACTTCCAATGGCAGCGGTTTATATTAATTGCCTGTATTGTAGATTTAGAAACAGTGTCACTGAAGATTTTTTCCTTAGACCAGATATATTCATGCTTCTGCTAGGAAAGCGAATCTCTTGAAATTATTGTTTTTCATCTCGTATCAGGCTGTTTAGGAAATAAAGCAAGACCACGGATGGTGTATAGAGCGTTCGGAGTCCAGAAAATTCAATTGAATCGGTTATTTGAGAAACCACACAAGTCCACTTTTAAGCAAAAATAAGTTTATTTATTGTGTTTCTGACATTAATGCGTTTTCAAGATAATCAGGTTTTTGTCTCTCCTGAAAAATTTACTCAAATGGACATGTAGGGTTTCTGTAATTCACGATTTATTTATAAGCTGCAGACAGTTTTTTTTATAGTTTTCCCGAAAGTCATAGTTAAAGACATGTGTGGCTTAGGTTTGGAAGTAAATCCCGAAAAGACAAAGTATATGATTATGTCTCGTGACGAGAATATTGTACGAAATGGAAATATAAAAATTAGAAATTTATCCTTTGAAGAGGTGGAAAAATTCAAATAACTGGGAGCAACAGTAACAAATATAAATGATACTCGGGAGGAATTAAACAGAAAATAAATATGGGAAATGCCTGTTATTATTCGGTTGAGAAACTTTTATCATCCAGTCTGCTGTCAAAAAATCTGAAAGTTAGAATTTATAAAACAGTTATATTACCGGTTCTTTATGGTTGTGAAACTTGGACTCTCACTTTGAGAGAGGAACATAGGTTAAGGGTGTTTGAGAATAAGGTGCTTAAGAATATATTTGGGGCTAAGAGGGATGAAGTTACAGGAGAATGGAGAAAGTTACACAACGCAGAACTGCACGCATTGTATTCTTCACCTGACATAATTAGAAACATTAAGTCCAGAAGTTTGAGATGGGCAGGGCATGTAGCACGTAAGGGCGAATCCAGAAATACATATAGAGTGTTAGTTAGTTGGGAGGCCGGAGGGAAAAAAAACTTTTGGGGAGGCCGATGGGCCGAAGTAAATGGGAAGATAATATTAAAATGGATTTGAGGGAGATGGGATATGATGATAGAGACTGGATTAATCTTGCACAGGATAGGGACCAATGGAGGGCTTATGTGAGGGCGGCAATGAACCTCCGGGTTCCTTAAAAGCCAGTAAGTAAGTAAGTAAGTAAGTGGCTTCTCAAATAACCTATTCCATTGGGTATACAGGCGCCTTCTTAGCAGACATCCCCCTCTTTGTAATATAACTAAAATAAGTATTTACGTATTTTCTAACGTATATAATATAACAAAATTAAATCTAATTCATTTATTCTGCTGCCACGATCCTCGCTACAAGCTCTGCTTCAGTGTTCGCCAGAATCTCGTAGACAAGTGACTTCATGTGCCCCACAGAAAGAAATCCAACGGTGTAAGATCTGGGAACCTCGGTGGCCATGGAACGGATCCACCTCGACCAATCCACCGACCTGGAAATCGTCTGTTGAGGAAAACCCTGTCCAGCTTATCGTACAAATAAGTGCACTGCAGACTCAAGTGGCTTGTACTGTGTAATATTGTGTTTACACCCATCCCAATGCATAAGGTTCATGGTATTAAAATACTCATATGGATGTTCCTTATCACCACAAGAAAAATCTGCACTCATTTTGTGGACACGTGTATATGATTGTGTTTGATACCTCTATCATTATACAGGGTGATTCACGAGGATTTAAGGTCCCTTACGGAGCTTATTTCCGAAGATATTGAGCAAAAAATGTCATATAAACATTTGTTCTAATCTCAATATTTTCAAAGTTACATTAATTTGAAATTATTTGTAAAATATCATTATTCTTGAATTTTAAGGGTAAAAGAATATTACAGATAAAGAATGAACTATTCAGGAGTATCATTTCTTTAATTAGCTAGTATTCTGAAGCTAAAAATGTGTTGTGTATTCCATAGTTGCTTAATACAGATTTTTTTTTTTCGATTTTTAACTATAAAAAATACATTTTCTTACGCATTTATCAGAACAATTGTTACAAATCACGCCACTCTTGTAGATTCTTTAAGACTGTACATTAGGATGCATAATTAAACTGTAAAGAATCAAGTTCCTGAAGTCGTATGATTTGTAACAATTTTTGTGATAACTGCGTAAGAATGACGTCATTTTTAGTTTAAACATTTAAAAAATGAAATCTGTGCAAAACAATTAACAACACATTTTTAGCTTCAGAACACTAGCCAATTAAAGAAATGACACTTCTGAATAGTTCATTCTCTATCTGTAATATTTTTTTACCCTTAAAACTAAAGAAGAAACGTATTTTACTAACAACTTCATTTTAATGTAACTTTGAAAACATTGAGATTAGGATAAATGTTTATATGACATTTTTTGCTCAGAATATCTTCGGAAATAAGCTACGTAAAGGACGGTAAATCATCGTGAATCACCCTGTATTTTAAGCTTGTTTTCTTCCAAATCAACGCCAATTCTTTTCTAAAAGTTCCTGTTATTATGCATGGCACTTGAAAACTGGCTTGTCCGTAGAGCGGTGGATACAAATACTAGTCCATAAAAATGGGCTTAATAATAGTAATAATAATAATAATAATAATTTATTTATTTATTTATTTATTTATTTATTTATTTATTTATTTATTTATTTATTTATTTATTTAATCTTTCAGAGCTAAGGCCAGTAGGCCTTCTCTTCCGCCCAGCCAGACTCTAATTCTAATTGAATACAATTGCTTACATAGTTATTACATTAATATCTAGACCATAAAACAACTTGAAAGTAAATAATGAAAGTTGGATAAGTAATGTTAGTGTGACAATAATAAATATTGGTAAGAAATAGTTATAATAATAATAATAATAATAATAATAATAATAATAATAATAATAATAATGAGATAATTTAGATATTTATCTGTTATATATATATATATATATATATATATATATATATATATATATATATATATAACCATTAAACATTGAGAAACCTGAAACAGCTATTATTGTTAACAAGAATTGTTAGAAAAATATTTCGTTGTTCTAGTCTTAAATTGGTTTGATGTCTGACAGTCCCTGACATTACTCGGTAGGGAATTCCAAAGTCGAGGAACAGCCACAGTGAAAGAAGATGAATATGTGGATGTTCGGTGGGAGGGAATGGATAATATTGAGGAGTGTTGTGATCGTGTGTCTAGGTTATGATGGGTGGATAAATTTTGAAAACGAGACGCAAGATAGACAGGAGTGGAGAAATGCAATATGTGAAAGAGAAGGGAAAGACAGTGGATTTTCCTACGATCTTCTAGACGGAGCCAGGACAACATTTCGAGGGATGGTGTTACGTGATCAGCCCGGCGAATATTGCAGACGAAACGGACGCACATATTATGAACACGTTGTAGTCTCTGCGCCGAAGTAACGCTTAGGTCAGTAAGCAGAATATCACAGTAATCGAAGTGGGGCATCACGAGTGTTTGCACTAACATTTTTTTCATGGAAAAGGGTAGAAAATTCTTCAATCGCCTAAACGAGTGGATTAATGAGAATACTTTTTTGCAGGTTTCTGCAACTTGAATGTTCCAATTTAAACTTTTATCCATATAAATACCTAGATTCTTTACTGATTGAGCGTTTTGGGATCACACTGGTCAATTGTATTTAACAAAGTTCGATTTGCTCATATACTTTACCGTGTATGCACCAAAACAACCTTACAATAATAGGTACTTTTAAAGGTACCCGTACCCAGTGGACACTCCAGGAGTATTATGTAGTTATTGCATGTCAGAGTGTCATAAAAAACAGTTCCCGTCGTCGTGGAATTGGTGGCAGGTGACGCAGGGTTCAGTTCCATCTGGATGACGAACTTTCACTCCCAGTGCAATATGCAAATTAAGGGGATGCCCAAACTGTTGGCCAACAGATTCCATCAGGCTCTCCTTATTATATAAAAGTAATTACGTCTAAAATATTTCACACATTTACTACTGAATTCCACCTGCATGCAAGTCGTTTTGCCTCAATTCTCAGCAACACGGATAACATCCTAAACTGCATATTCTAAGATCTTCACAGTTCCTCATACACACGCGATATACCGGGTGTTACATAAACAGCACCAGGATTCTGAGGTTTTCGCCGCTTTCATTTATTTCTGCCATACGCTAATATGTTTTCGTACACAGTAGAGTAAAAATATTAGTTATTTACCTTATAAAAAAGTAAATCCATGGCGCTACAGCCCATGAAGGGCCAAGACCTACCCACCTGCCGAAGCAGAGGTGGACGATCATCCAACCAGAATGGAAGTATCGTGTGGTTAGCACGATGATCCCCCCAGCAGTTATAGCTGGTTTGCGAAACCGGATTTTCGCTACCTATCGTAGCTCCCCAAGTACATCACGATGCTGGGTGGGCACCGGTCCCATACACTGGCCTAAATTTCATGAGGAAAATTTCTTCCTCCATGAGGACTCGAACCAGCGCGCATTCCGTAACGCGAGTCCCAGGCAAGATGCCTTAGACCACGACGCCACGGCGCGGGACTTATTTACATTATAAGTGACTAAAATTGACCATTATTTATGAGTGAGATGCTTAAGACATGAAAACGTAACGTGTCATAATTTCTTACGAAAACATAATGACCTTTATCCGACGTGCGATATGCAATAGTTTATCTTATCGTATTATTGTAGGTAATTATTTTCTTTCCTTGTATAGTAAATAGCTGGCTATAATCAATCGTTTAAAACCCTAGCACGAAACTCGTATAAATTTCCTTTGTTGCTAAGTTACTAAATGAGATATAAATAAAAGGCCTGTTTCTGATCAGTAAATTAATTTACAGGATGAAATAATGTTACTAAGATACCATTATTTTACATGTGAAGTAATGAGCTATTTCTTACAGTTGCTAACAGTTTGATAAATAGTACACTCTGTCTCTAGGATAAGATGAATGAATTTCATTGGTTATAGAATTGCATAGAGGTTATGTCACATTAGATAAGATTTATTTCTGCCATTAATAAAAAAATGAACGTTAAAGTTCACATCATTAATAAAATAAATAAGTAAATAAATAAATGACTGAATGAATAAATAAATAAAGATCAATAAATAAATAAATAATTTACCTTTTTAAAATTCACGTAATTGTTTGTAAAATAGATAACTAAATTATCTCTTCAAAATGTATTTCTTCGTTTATGAATTAAACAATTACTTTGCCTTTTTAAAATATATGTTATCATCTGTTAAATAAATAACTAATTTAGCCGTTTAAAACACAATTTATGATTTGTTAAATAAAGAACTGATTTATCTGTTTGAAATACACGTTACCATTTAAATACGTAACTAATCTACCTCTTTGAAATACACAGTATCATTTGTCAAATAAATAAGTAGTTTATGTCTTTGAATGTTATAGTTTTTTTTTAATAAATAAGTAATTTACGTGACTAAAATAATCGAAATAAATAACCAAATTTCCTTTTTAAAGCAAATGCTACTGTTTTTTTTAATTAAATAACAACTTTACCAACAGTAATCTCACTAGAGATTTCGATTTGTCTATAGAAAATCAAAACTTGAGTGAGATTTAATTGACTATTACGCGATTAGAAGAAAGTATATAAAGATTAGAAGAAATAAAGTACTCTAATACAATAAAATATGTATGAATTAACTTAATAAATTTCTATTTCACTAATGATAGCTTCACCAAAGAGTTTGAACGGCACTGTCATTTTCAGTTGACTATCTATGCGTGAAACAAATGACGATCGCAAAGCATGTTTTATAGTACCGTAAAGAATTTGCATTTTGTAATGTTAGCAAACAAAAAAACAAATGCTAGGGAAGTGATAACAAACAAATGCTAGGGAAGTGATAAAAACAAACAAATGCTAGGGAGTGATAAAAACAAGCAAATGCTAGGGAAGCGATAAAAAGAAACAAATCCTAGAGAAGTGATAAAATTGTAGCGATAAACAGCAATAATTGGTTGAAACACATCCTTTCCTATCGTTTTATTGGTCAAAAGTAGTATTTTTTTTATTTTAGTATGTTATTTTACGACGCTTTATCAACAGCTTAGATTATTTAGCGTCTGAATGAGATGAAGGTGATAATGCCGGTGAAATGAGTCCGGGGTCCAACACCGAGAGTTACCCAGTATTTGCTCATATTGGGTTGTGGGAAAACCCCGGGAAAAACCTCAACCAGGTAACTTTCCCCGACCGGGAATCGAACCCGGCCACCTGGTTTCGCGGCTAGACGCGCTAACGTTACTCCACAGGTGTGGACTCAAAAAAGTAGTATGACGTATTAAAAGTGTAATAGTCTGTTGAAAACATCTGTTATAATATGTAAATAAATAGCTTATACTTTAAAATTTGCAAAATAAATAATTAATTTATCTGTATATAATCCACGTCACCTTTATTGTAGCCGATTCTTTGTTATATTACAAGAACTGTCACGACCTTGTCTCTATGGCAACCACTCTGCGTGCACTCCTCACGTACGTACGTAGTATTTACTCATACCAATACATTCGTGACAGACGCAAAATGTTTTATTCTATGAAACCACAAAGCAATTTAAATAATAAATTTTTCTCATTTTTGTGATTGGAGCGGAGCCGCTAATGAATACCACAAGGGATTCGAACCGTTAAAACTTGCCTCACGTCCCATTTTTCTTTATGCAGATGTAGGCCAATTGCTATTGTTTCGAACGTGATGCTGGGGTAAGTGTTATTACATTTGAAGCGGAGTGTTGCGTAACAGGTAGGCTACACGGAGAGCCCTTGAATGTAATATTAAATTTCTTTATTCTTGTAGCAGGTATCGTTTCCGAGAGTGAAATGTTTCTCGGAGCACAAGGTCTTTCTAACAGTCTTTGTTCCAAAGTACAGTACTAACGGTTTTATATTGCGTAATAGTTAGATATCGGGTGTTCAGGAAAACTGCATTTCAGGCGCATAAATATGAGTACTATTTTTTTTTACTTGGTTATTTAACAAAGCTGAATCAACTACTAGGTTATTTAGCATTGATGGGATTGACGATAGAGAGATGAGGCCGAGGATTCGCCGTAGATTATCTGACATTCGCCTTATGTTTGGGGAAAACCTAGGAAGAAATCCAACCAGGCAATCAGTCCAAGTGGGGATCGAACCCGCGACCGAACGCAACTTCAGACCGGCAAGCAAGTGCTTTAGCGACTGAGGTACGCCGATGGCAGTATTCTTCTTGATTACACACTTCATTACATACAGAGCACGCTTACGTTATGTTTAATTTTCATTGTGAATGAACCTTAAAGGCCCATTCACAATGAAAATGAAACATAACCGTAACATAAATACAGAAGTTTGCCGTCAGGTTACCAAATGGAATCATTCATAATGATTCACATAAACATTGACATAAACATTGCCGTAAGATGTTAACATGAAAGTTTGCAAACTCCAAACTTCCATGCTTATGCTTACGTGATTTGCAAACAGAACACAATCGTGGAGCGCTGAAGTATACGACAGAATATGAGGAAATGGCGTCGTTGTTATGTTTCCATGGTTACCAAGTATATTTGTGGTTATGTTTATGTTCCCATCGTCAATAATGGTATGACTTCTTGATTTTACCGTAACGTTTATATTCCTAAGGCTCATTCACAATGAAAATTAAACATAACGTAAGCGTTAACTTAAGAATATAAACGTTGCGGTAAAATCAAGAAGTCATACTATCATTCACGATGGGAACATAAACATAACCGTAAACATACTTGGTAACCATGGAAACATGACAACGACGCCATTTCCTCATATCCTGTCGTATACTTCAGCGCTCCATGATTGTGTTCTGTTTGCAAATGAAAGTTTGGAGTTTACAAACTTCCATGTTAACGTCTTACGGTAATGTTTATGTCAATGCTTATGTGAATCATTGTGAATGATCCCATTTGGTAGCTTGGGCGCAAACTTCTGTGTTTATGTTACGGTTATGTTTAATTTTCATTGTGAATAGGCCTTTAGTTAACGCTTACGTTATGTTTAATTTTCATTGTGAATAGGCCTTAAGTTAATGCTTACGTTATGTTTAATTTACATTGTGAATAGGCCTTAAGTTAACGCTTACGTTATGTTTAATTTTCATTGTGAATGGGCCTTAAGTTAACGCTTACGTTATGTTTAATTTTCATTGTGAATAGGCCTTAAGTTAACGCTTACGTTATGTTTAATTTTCATTGTGAATAGGCCTTAAGTTAACGCTTACGTTATGTTTAATTTTCATTGTGAATAGGCCTTAAGTTAACGCTTACGTTATGTTTAATTTTCATTGTGAATCGGCCTTAAGTTAACGCTTACGTTATGTTTAATTTTCATTGTGAATCGGCCTTAAGTTAACGCTTACGTTATGTTTAATTTTCATTGTGAATCGGCATTTAATGCGAGCCTGCCTATGTTTCATATTTCGTAGACTGTTTTGTTTCTTTCGACATCTGCATTGTTTACATGTTGTTAGATATAAATCAAATTGAAAATCAACACGAAGGGAACTGCAAGTGACTGAATGACATGTCAGCGGTTCAGAAGATCTCAGATTTCATCACATCACGATCCGATCATATCTCCGATATTATCTGCCAAAGCGGCTGCTGGCTGAGGTAATGAATTGAATTACAAACACAGCCACACGCATGCGCTACTTCATGGCCGTCATGATCGTGATGCACGATCTCAGGGCTCCAATTTGCACAGAGCGGCGTTCATCGCATGCGTTGCTATTGAGTGACGCAAGAGCGCTCTGTTTGTCTGTGTTTGGAAATGGAATCTCACAAAGAAGGATCGTTTGACGCTCAATATTACATGATTGCGTTGTGGATCGAGATTAACACGGCTAGAGAGTATGAAGAAATTATATTTCGGGAGGGTCATGAGTGGCAGAATTGAGAAAGAATCAACAAGACAGATTTGAATCCCTAAATCAATGTTGGCGTTGGTCACGAAGACTTTCACTTGGGACTTTATTTGGTAGGCTAAATAAAATTTTCGATGACATAAGATAATTCTATATGTTTTTCCATTGTTTTGAACGTATATGTTATCCCCAAAAGTACGCATAATGTCGTCTGGTTTGTAACCCACATTCCTAAGTTTGATATTAAGCTATGAAGAGTTGCGAATTTGACCCTTACGTGTATTACAGAAGGGTTAATAATCATTAACAGGTTACAATGTAAACTACATGTTCCTGTATCCAAAGTGTTTAAATTCTTATCTTCTTCCTACATTCTTCTCTTGCCTCCCAATCCCGTTCTTCCAAGCCTCTATCCTTCATTCCACTTCTTATATCGTTCATCCAGGTTTTCCTTGGTCTTCCCCTCTTTCCTCTTCCTGGCGGAATCCATTTCAAAATCTGTCTGGGCAATCTAGTTTCTGGCATTCTACGTACGTGGCCATACCATTCTAATTGCTTGTAGCTAACGAAATCTAACAAGGTACTATTAACTCCCATTTCTTGTCTAATGGTTGTGTTTAGAATTTTTTCCAATTTAGAATGTCTAGTGAAGAGGAGTTTCAATCTCAGATTCGTGTTTAAATGCCACGTTTCCAATCCATATGTTATAGTACTCCTTATTATAGATTTATAGATTTGGAGTTTTGTTTCAATTGTTATTGTCTTATCCTACCAAATCCCATTTAACATCGCTACTGCCGATCTACTTTTCTGAATTCTATATTTTATGTCACTTTCCTGGCTGTACGAGTATGTTGAGTTAATTTTTAGCCCCAAATATAGGGATAATAATAATAATAATAATAATAATAATAATAATAATAATAATAATAATAATTTTTTGCTACATTTTTCACATTTTAGTGGTTAACCGTCTTACCCACCGGTAGGGTTACCAGATGTTCACACCTCTTGATTGAAAGATTGGACTGGTAAACGTTACAGAACCGTGTTAAATTACATTTTTCACATTTTAGTGGTTTACCGTCTTACCCTCCGGTAGGGTTACCAGATGTTCACACCTCTTGATTGAAAGATTGGATTGGTAAACGTTACAGAACCGTGTTAATATAATAATAATAATAATAATAATAATAATAATAATAATAATAATAATTTTTTGCTACATTTTTCACATTTTAGTGGTTTACCGTCTTACCCTCCGGTAGGGTTACCAGATGTTCACACCTCTTGATTGAAAGATTGGATTGGTAAACGTTACAGAACCGTGTTAAATATAACAATAATAATAATAATAATAATAATAATAATTAATAATAATAATAATAATAATAATATTTTTGCTACATTTTTCACATTTTTGTGGTTTACCGTCTTACACACCGGTAGAGTTACCAGATGTTCACACCTCTTGATTGAAAGATTGGATTGGTAAACGTTACAGAACCGTGTTAAATATAACAATAATAATAATAATACTAATAATAATAATATTTTTGCTACATTTTTCACATTTTTGTGGTTTACCGTCTTACACACCGGTAGAGTTACCAGATGTTCACACCTCTTGATTGAAAGATTGGATTGGTAAAAGTTACAGAACCCTGTTAAATAATAATAATAATAATAATAATAATAATAATAATAATAATAATAATAATAATAATAATAATAATAATAATAATAATGTCCCACGCCGTGGCGTCGTGGTCTAAGGCATCCTGCCTAGGACTCGCGTTACGGAATGCGCGCTGGTTCGAGGCCTCATGGGGGAAGAAATTTTCTCATGAAATTTCGGCCAGTGTATGGGACTGATGCCCACCCAGCATCGTGATGCATTTAGGGAGCTACGATAGGTGGCGAAATCCGGTTGCGAAAGCCAGCTATAAAGGCTGGAAGAATCATCGTGCTAACCACACGATACCTCCATTCTGGTTGGATGATCGTCCACCTCTGCTTCGGCATGTGGACATGAGGCCAGCAGCCGGCTGGTCAGTCTAGGCCTTTCACGGGCTGTAGCGCCACGGATTAATAATAATAATAATAATGATAATAATAATAATAATAATAATAATAATAATAATAATAATAATAATAATAATAATAATAATAATAATTAGAAAACAAAAGATGCAAAAACAAATGAATGAAGCGTATAAACAATAATTGAATGCTCTTTCATATTTAAGTATAAAAATATAAGGGTGTCATTTGAAATTTCAAAGTTAGGGTGGCTGCGGGTGGGGAGGTGAAATATAGAATGCAATTAAGCCTGGTTTCAGACTTCCCCCTCAAAATCTAAATTGACGTGTTTATTTGTTTAAATTGAAGTCAATTTAAATAATTAGTTATTTAGACTGGGACGTTTTGAAATGAAAGCCCTGTATATTATCAGGCAGTACATCTCACTTGAGTATATGTGTCGGAGAAAGAAGAATTATAGTTTGTATACATCTGAAGTCTGATTACTGTAATATGTTACTAGTCAGCAATGTACATATGCAATGGAGGAGGAAAAGGAATCAGCCAACTTACCTCATTATTTCCTGACTTAGTTGCCTAATGAGTGATGCCTTATTTGTGTCACTTATGAGGCTCAGACCTTTTATCGGACAATTGACTAAACAACAACAAAGAAATATACCACATTACAATCACAAGCCAAAAAAATGTGTTGGAAAATCAAAAATAGAAACTTCACTGGAACGGACGTGTGATTACATACCACAAAAAGGCAGAAATAACATACCTCATTGATACAACAATGTCGAATGTGCACTATCTCGAAATAATCTGAACTGGGAAGCGGGAAGTATGTTTTATAGGTACTGCAAAACACCTAAATTAACGAATTAGAGCCTACCTCTGTATACTGCTGCAATGCAATTACGATAAGAAATGTAACAGTGAAAGTTGACAGATTCGAATATCATGAGTCTCTGAGAATAGTCAAAAATCTTCTCTGTGAAAGGAGGTTTTGTTACGTGGAGTCCATTACGTATTGAATCTGCTTTCCACTGTTTGTTACACATAACTTACGTAGCCACGACAACCGCAAAGCCTAAGAACGCGGGAGCGCTCCTGGCTCTAGCTCCGATTCTTTTTTGTCACCCACTTCCGCAAAGAGAGGGAACACGGCCAACAATGCGTGAAGAAAAAAACAAACTCGAAGCGCACTTCCAGTCGAGCAGTGCCAATTTCTGTAGCTATCTCGGTAAAAAAAAAAAAAATAGTTGTAGTTTGTATGTCCATTGCTATGATTCAAATTGGTAGCATTTCCGACCATAAAATTCAGAACTTCTGCATTTTATTCCAAAGTTACGTGGAAATGCATAACGACAATGTGAACAGACGAGTACTAAAATTATTATATTTTATGTATAGCATTCCCTGATAAATTGACTCGTAGATACTGAATATGAACAAAATCCGTCCAATAGTTTAGTAGAAATCGCTGTACACAGACAGATTAGTACTAAAATTATTATATTTCATGTACATCATTCCCTGATAAATTGACTCGTAGATACTGAATATGAACAAAATCCGTCCAGTAGTTTAGTAGAAATCGCTGTACACAGACAGACTAGTACTAAAATTATTATATTTCAAGTACATCATTCCCTGATAAATTGACTCGTAGATACTGAATATGAACAAAATCCGTCCAGTAGTTTAGTAGAAATCGCTGTACACAGACAGACTAGTACTAAAATTATTATATTTCATGTACATCATTCCCTGATAAATTGACTCGTAGATACTGAATATGAACAAAATCCGTCCAATAGTTTAGTAGAAATCGATGTACACAGAAAGACTAGTACTAAAATTATTATATTTCATGTACATCATTCCCTGATAAATTGACTCGTAGATACTGAATATGAACAAAATCCGTCCAATAGTTTAGTAGAAATCGCTGTACACAGAAAGACTAGTACTAAAATTATTATATTTCATAAATTGACTCGTAGATACTAATATGAACAAAATCATCATTCCCTGATAAATTGACTCGTAGATACTGAATATGAACAAAATCCGTCCAAGTTTAGTTTAGTAGAAATCGCTGTACACAGAAAGACTAGTACTAAAATTATTATATTTCATGTTCATCATTCCCTGATAAATTGACTCGTAGATACTGAATATGAACAAAATCCGTCCAATAGTTTAGTAGAAATCGCTGTACACAGACAGACATCAGTAAATTGACTAAAAATTATTATATTTCATCGTGTACACAGACAGACTAGTACAAAATTATTATATTTCATTCATTCCTGATAAATTGACTCGTAGATACTGAATATGAACAAAATCCGTCCAATAGTTTAGTAGAAATCGTTGTACACAGACAGACTAGTACTAAAATTATTATATTTCATAGTACATCATTCCATTCCCTGATAAATTGACTCGTAGATACTGAATATGAACAAAATCCGTCCAATAGTTTAGTAGAAATCGCTGTACACAGACAGACTAGTACTATTCCCTGAAATTATTATATTTCATGTCCAATAGTTTAGTAGAAATCATCATTCCCATCATTCCCTGATAAATTGACTCGTAGATACTGAATATGAACAAAATCCGTCCAATAGTTTAGTAGAAATCGCTGTACACAGACAGACTAGTACTAAAATTATTATATTTCATGTTCATCATTCCCTGATAAATTGACTCGTAGATACTGAATATGAACAAAATCCGTCCAGTAGTTTAGTAGAAATCGCTGTACACAGACAGACTAGTACTAAAATTATTATATTTCATGTACATCATTCCCTGATAAATTGACTCATACTCAAAATCCGTCCAGATTTAAAATTGACTAGTACTAAAATTATTATATTTCATGTAGATAAATTGAATACTGAATATGAACAAAATCCGTCCAATAGTTTAGTAGAAATCGCTGTACACAGAAAGACTAGTACTAAAATTATTATATTTCATGTTCATCATTCCCTGATAAATTGACTCGTAGATACTGAATATGAACAAAATCCGTCCAATAGTTTAGTAGAAATCGCTGTACACAGACAGACTAGTACTAAAATTATTATATTTCATGTACATCATTCCCTGATAAATTGACTCGTAGATACTGAATAAGAACAAAATCCGTCCAATAGTTTAGTAGAAATCGTTGTACACAGACAGACCAGTACTAAAATTATTATATTTCATGTACATCATTCCCTGATAAATTGACTCGTAGATACTGAATATGAACAAAATCCGTCCAATAGTTTAGTAGAAATCGTTGTACACAGAAAGACTAGTACTAAAATTATTATATTTCATATACATCATTCCCTGATAAATTCACTCGTAGATACTGAATATGAACAAAATCCATCCAATAGTTTAGTAGAAATCGCTGTACACAGAAAGACTAGTACTAAAATTATTATATTTCATGTTCATCATTCCCTGATAAATTGACTCGTAGATACTGAATATGAACAAAATCCGTCCAATAGTTTAGTAGAAATCGCTGTACACAGACAGACTAGTACTAAAATTATTATATTTCATGTACATCATTCCCTGATAAATTGACTCGTAGATACTGAATAAGAACAAAATCCGTCCAATAGTTTAGTAGAAATCGTTGTACACAGACAGACCAGTACTAAAATTATTATATTTCATGTACATCATTCCCTGATAAATTGACTCGTAGATACTGAATATGAACAAAATCCGTCCAATAGTTTAGTAGAAATCGTTGTACACAGAAAGACTAGTACTAAAATTATTATATTTCATATACATCATTCCCTGATAAATTCACTCGTAGATACTGAATATGAACAAAATCCATCCAATAGTTTAGTAGAAATCGCTGTACACAGACAGACCAGTACTACAATTATTATATTTCATGTTCATCATTCCCTGATAAATTGACTCGTAGATACTGAATATGAACAAAATCCGTCCAATAGTTTAGTAGAAATCGCTGTACACAGACAGACTAGTACTAAAATTATTATATTTCATGTACATCATTCCCTGATAAATTGACTCGTAGATACTGAATATGAACAAAATCCGTCCAATAGTTTAGTAGAAATCGTTGTACACAGACAGACCAGTACTAAAATTATTATATTTCATGTACATCATTCCCTGATAAATTGACTCGTAGATACTGAATATGATCAAAATCAGTCCAATAGTTTAGTAGAAATCGCTGTACACAGACAGACTAGTACTAAAATTATTATATTTCATGTACATCATTCCCTGATAAATTGACTCGTAGATACTGAATATGAACAAAATCCGTCCAATAGTTTAGTAGAAATCGCTGTACACAGACAGACTAGTACTAAAATTATTATATTTCATGTACATCATTCCCTGATAAATTGACTCGTAGATACTGAATATGAACAAAATCCGTCCAATAGTTTAGTAGAAATCGCTGTACACAGACAGACTAGTACTAAAATTATTATATTTCATGTTCATCATTCCCTGATAAATTGACTCGTAGATACTGAATATGAACAAAATCCGTCCAATAGTTTAGTAGAAATCGCTGTACACAGAAAGACTAGTACTAAAATTATTATATTTCATGTTCATCATTCCCTGATAAATTGACTCGTAGATACTGAATATGAACAAAATCCGTCCAATAGTTTAGTAGAAATCGCTGTACACAGACAGACTAGTACTAAAATTATTATATTTCATGTACATCATTCCCTGATAAATTGACTCGTAGATACTGAATATGAAATAATGAAGGAAAGACAAGTAAAGAAGAAGCGAAGACCACGAAATCCGCTTGTGGATTCCATGCTGACACGTGCCACTTTCTTAACAGTTCACTTCAAATCTGCCACTCAAAAGAAAAAGGAATGCTTGGAGGAAAATGCCTTCCTAAATATACATGTCACACAAAGTACAGAATTCTAAGGGGTGCAATTACATCCATAATTACTGACCAGGCTGTTCTCTACCAGTTCAAAATATGTGGCCGTAAGCAATCCAGTTCCGTAAGCTCAGCATATAATATATTCATTCTCACTTCGGACTTCCAAGTTATAATCACTCTTACAGTTGTATAACGTAACAGTGGAGTTTGTGGTTTTTCAGACAGAACCGTGAAGGTGGAATGCTAATGTACTAAAATTTATTCATAGCGGTCTGCCCAAGAGCAGGTCCTTCACTACAAACCCAGCATTCTCCAATATTTCCTATTTTCAGACTTCCTCTTTGTTTCCGTATATAATCCATATATCTTAATCTCGACTATCATCTGATATCTTCTTCTGCCATGAACTCATCTTTCAACTTTCTTAATCGTCACTTTCAATATTAGATTTTCTAAAATCTTTGATTAAGAAAAAATATTTTTCCTTAAGGGATAGGTAAAAGATCCTAGACTATGTTGATGTAAATCTCTATAATATTCCATTTTAAAAGAATCGTGCAGATATATAATCAACTGTAGTTATTATTATAGTATAGTAATATACGTCACAAGAGCTGTATGTTGACGTTTTCATGGTCGAGGAAAAGATTGAAAAAGCGAAACGTAGTTGAGCTTTTTTAATTTCCGAGAACATGAAAACAAACATACCGCTCGTGTATCGTACATTATTTTGTGCGAAGGTCGTTTATTACATACCTGAAAGACGAATTTCAAATTAGTTGCAATCAAATCTCCATGTTGGTTTCTGTTTAATGACGGCAACTTCGGAAAACCAAAATATCTTTCTTTAACATTGTTGCTATAAAATGTTTTGTGTTTTTACTATAATCCACCAGGCCGTGATATACGTCTGTCTTTTCCCCCCCAGTCTATAAATGCGAACTTAAAACAAACGGTAAGGTTATGTAATGATTTATTTTTCATTTTAATATTTTAACAATATTATTTATATAACATATTGCAGTAATAACATCGGCTTCTGGAATCTTGTTGATTTTTTCACGGCTTCCTTAATGTTACTTGTATCAGGAATGCAATAAGTTTCGTAGAGTAGTAGACTTTACTTAATTTTTGCAAATATTTAAAAACAATAATTAACAGTGCAATTTAGGTGAAATTGCAGTGGTAAGTTTCCAATTTATAATTATTACTATGTTAAACGTCTCTAAAAATAATATGTTAAAAGCCTAAAGCAGTAAAATGAATGTCGCGCTTAAGCGGTAAGAAGAGGGAAATTGTTATGTGTGTTACGTTGGGAATACTGAATGTGGTATTTCACACTTACCGCGTATTGGTTCTGTGCGGAAAACAAGCAAATACGCACGATCTCGCACAAAATGCTTTATGGTTGTAAGAATAATTATGCTAATTTGATATTATTTTTTACAGGTAATTATTAGCTATTTTAATATTCTGAACAGTGTTTTATAAAGTGTAATGTATGTATATAAAGCATGGAAAGGTTTGTTCATTTAGCGTTCATAGTAGCCGAGATATAAAAAAACGAATTTCACAATTTTTTTTGCAGGCCAAGGGTGTACCTTCCGCCTTAATGCGCTAAGAGATATGTTGGGATGAGACACGGACCTTCAGAAGCTCACATTATAATATTATTCACAGCCAAAAATTACGAGCGATCCAATACCTTTTACTTGTTTCTCTAGGAATACAGTATTATGATGATTACTTTCATGTGTTAATTTGAACTAAGTTTATAAACACCTCAGTTGCCTAATTTCGACTTAGGAGCCATTTGCAGAACTTGTTGCGTTTGTGTTGTGCAGTGTGAAGTCAAATAGTGTGTGTGTTCTGAAATTCAGTTGTGTGTTGAAGATTTGTTGTGGGTGTATTTTTGTGTGTCTGTTATTTCGTATTGTTCTAGTGAGTATAGCTTACGGTTTTTCGATTGGATATGTAGAATTTCCATGTCTATGTCTATGTTGCTGTAGCTGTGGTTGGTGTTTGATGTGTTCTGCATATGTTGGAGTGTTGTGTGATTTGCTTATGGCTGTGATGTGTTCTCTGTAACGTGTTTGAAATGATCTGCCTGTCTGTCCGATGTAGATGCCGTTGTAGCTATTGCATGTGATGGAAATCTACCTTTCAGGTATAGATCCCTGTGAAGCAGACTTCAATAATTTCAAGGGAAAAATTGTTCCGGGCCGGGTATCGATCCCCGGACCTTTGGCTTAGCGCACCAACGCTCTACCGGCTGAGCTACCCAGGAACTTCAACCGACACCGTCTCAACTTTTCCCATTTAATCCACAAATCTCAAGTGGGCTTACAAGACGCTAGAAACCCACATCGAGTGCACACAAACTCTGTGTGACTTGAAATTGTGGTTTTCTGTTAACGTACCTACAATAAGGTATAATTATTGCATTGAGTTTGTATACACCTGTTAGGTTGTATTTGTTTGTGTTGAGATGCTTTTGTAGAGTGTTTTGTGTTCTGTATGCGATGTTGTAGTTTAATTTCAATTAGTACCAACTGTTCCTGTTGCTCCTCTACGTATTCAGCGTATTGTACCAGAAAATACCAAGTTCACTCAACTTTGGAAGAATATAAATTCTCGGGTACTACCGGTGACAGTGCGTTCTGTGTGGTATGCAGTAATTCATGACATAATCGCAATAAAAGAACGTTTATTTAAAATAAACAGAGTAAACAACGATGTGTGTCAGTATTGTCAACAAAAAGACTCCTTGCATCATCGTCTTAATACTTGTACAAGGAATCTATCCATACGAGAACAATTTGGGAAATATGTGAAGGACAATAATATATTTGGCAAAGACACTCTTCATCCTACAATGTTTCAATTACCAGACTTTAATCTTAAGCCACAGCAAAGACAGAATGCTGCACTGTGGTTGTTAGGTCATACAGTAACTTTCCTTATTCAGAACCAAGAGAATGCCTTTAAAACACATTATGTAGCTTATATTAATCAGGCTAGAAGGAACAGAATTCTCCATCGGAAATGGGACCTTTTGTTTGGGAATTATCTCGGGCACTTAGATTAATTAAATTCGATAATACAAACACTTTCAATAGGACATATAAGCCTAATTTAAATACATGTCTTTATTTTAATTTGTCTTCATGAAATAAAGTTCCTTCTGAGTATAGAGGGGTGGTTTCTCCCGGAATGAATGATTTTTGTTATTGGATGAATATGAACATGCACTGTTTGCTTATTACAGAGTGAAGGAATTACTTGAATCAGATTTTTATGTTATTTTATAATGGTTAATACGTATTTACAACGTTATTTAAACGTTATGTACGGGGGAAAAAGTATGCATGGGATTTGTTGTCCCTACAGCATACATTTTCTATCAGTTTATTGATTCGATTGAAGTGTACGTGTGAAATTGTGTCAGTACTGCATACTGGCTATAACAGATTATTTGTCCAGTTTGAAATGATTATGTGATTTGGTTTTAGCACTGCATACTGGTAATATCAGTTAAATTGTTTAGCCTAAAAGTGTATATGCGCATTTGCTCTCAGTACTGTATACTGATTATATCAGCTTATCTATTCAGATTGAAATGTATATGTGTTTTGGCTTCAATGTTGTATAATGGTAAAATCATTAATTTGCTTAGTTTGAAGTCTACATACGAAATTATTTCAGTACTGCATACTGTATAACTTGGAATGTACATGTGCACCATTATTAGTATTGTATACTATTATATTAGATTTATTGTTAAAAAAAATTCTTGAATGAAGATGCGATCTAATGCGTGTTTTTGTTTTCGTATGTTAGTGTGATGTATTTTATGTGTTCTTGTGTTTGTGTTGTGTTTCTATCTTTCCTGTGATTATGTTTTGTTTTTCTCATTACGTTGTCTATTATGTTGGGGTTGTATCCATTTTCTTATGCTATGTATTTGATGGTATTTATTTATTTATTTTTTTTGTAACCTTGTTAGTTCATTGGTATGTTGAGTAGTTTCTGTACCATTGTTCGGAATGCAGTTTGTTTGTGTTGTGTTGGGTGATTGAATGTGTTGTGTATGTGTATGGTGGTTGTTGTTGTTGTTGTGAGTTTTCTGTAGATATTGAATATGTGTTTGTTGTCGATTTTTGTTATTGTGATGTCTAGAAAGTTTATGCATTTGTTGTTTTCAATTTCTAATGAGCAGTGTAGCTTTGAGTGTATTTTGTTTATGTGTTGATGCAGGTTTTGGATCTGTCTTTTGTTTCCTTTGTATAATATTAGTATGTCGTCTACGTATTTGTGCCAATATTTGATGTTGTCTGCGTATCTGTTGTTATCTTTGTTTAGTATGTATATCTGTTCTATATTGTGTATGAATATTTCTGCTAATATGTTAGAAATGGGTCATCCCATGGGAAAGCCTTTGGTTTGGGTGTAATATATGTTGTATGTATATTCTAGGTGAGACATGTTTCTCCTGAAATTTCACCCTTCTTTCACTCATTCTTTCGTGGTACCATCAGTGACTTGAGAGTGAACTTTACATCTCAAAACTTTAAAATATCCCTGTCTTGTACCTCCAACACAAAGATTTCATGTTAAAGAGTCACATAATTTTGCGAATGTATTATGTAGATGCCAGATGTTGCAATTACCACAAAGTTATGACCCGTGACGTCACCATTGTAATCTTGTTCTCGCTAATTAATACACGGCGAGAAAGTGACGACGATGTTACAATAATAATTTACACTGCACACTTTTTATCTAGTTTTTTTAGGAATGCAAGGAAGATAAAATTTATAGCCTACGTGTACCAGAACAATTGGCTATGGTTCAGTCCCGTACAAAGATGCGGTTGGATTTTAATCAAAACTATCGAAAAATACGGAGAGAGGGATCGCCGTCTCTTCTACCGAGGAATTTTACACGCAGAAACTAATCGACTTCCTATCTATGGTTTTTTAATAAAGAATGTCACACTGCCTTCATATTTGAGTGCATTGTTTATGTTGTTAGCAGGAAATTTGTGCTAGAATATGCACTTTCACTTCATGCATCAGCTGTTGTTTAATTTTAGACACAGATCTTTACATTCCACTTTAAAGATAATTTTTGGTTTCAAACATATTTACGCCTAAAAGAAGTTCTAGATTTCGCAGACGATAGTATGTGGCTTGCTCTCTCAATGCTTTTAACACGTGAAAGAGAAGCTTCTACTATTTCAAGAAGAAAGAAGGAATCGAGAATAGAAGATGAAGATTAGAGAAATGCTATTAAAGAGTAGAATATACAAGGTGTCCCATAAGTTACATACTATAGGAAAAACTGAAGCTTAGAGCATAATGTTCCAATTACTGGCCGTTATTGTGTATAATACACATATTTAGATGCATAACACTCTCGCCTTTTTTGAACAGAGCGTAAAATATCATGGGTTGCTTATCTGAAAGCAGCTGTGGCTGTTGTTTGCCTATGAGGAAGTCACGTTATCTTTCTGAATACAGAATGGACTTTAAATGGCCCGACAAATAGAAATCAAGCGTATTCGGAGGTCATTCGATAGGTCCACGTCGACCAATCCATCATTCAGGAAACTATTGATCTAGATATGATCTAACGTCAGTAGCACAATGGGCGAATAAATCATACTTTTCATACATATCATACCGGCCTCATGGCCTTAACTATACCATAAGAAATAAATAAATAAATAAACAAAAAATAAACAAATACATAACTAAATCGATAAATAAATAAACTAATTAATTAATTAACCAATAAATGTAAATGAGTGAATGAATAAATAAATAATAACTAAACAATTAAATCAATAAATCAATAATAAACAGTTAAATAAATAAATAAATAAATCCATGAATAACAAAAAACAATCAAATAAGTAAACAAATAGATAATTAAATAACAAATAAATTAATTAACAAGTAAACAAACAAATAAATAAATCAATTAATAACAAACAAATAAATAAATAAACAAACAGATAAACAAACAAATAAACAAATAAACAAATCCGTAACAAATAAATAAATAAGTAAACAAATAAATAATTCAGTAACAAATAAATAAATTTATAAGTAAACAAATTAATTAATTAATAAATCAATAACTAGTAAATAAATAATAAATAAACGATTAAACCAACAAATCAATAACAGGTAAATAAATAAATCAATCAGTCAATCAATCAATAACAAATAAAAATAATCATATAAATAACTAAACAAATAAATATTTCAATAACAAATAAATAAATTAATAAGTAAACAAACAAATAAATCATTAATAACAAATAAATAAATAAAAGATAAATAAATAGATAAATAAATAAATAAATGAATAAGTTAATGAATAAATCAATAACAAATAAATAAATCAATTAATAACAAATAAATAAACATATAAAGGAATAAATAAATAGATAAACAAATAAATAAGTTAATAAATCAATCAATAACAAATAAATAAATAAGTAAACAAATAAATAAAGAAATAAATAAATAGATAAAGACACAAATAAACAAAAAAAATGTAAATTAAAATGAATAAATCAATAACAAATAAATAAATAAATAAGTAAATACATAAATATTAAGTCAGTAAATAAATAATTCAATTAATTAATGAATAAATAAATCAATAACAAATAAATAAATAAGTAAATAAATCAATATAAAAATTAATAAAGAAATAAATAAAAAAATCAGTAAATAAATCAATTAATCACTAAATCAATCAATAACAAATAAATACATAAATAGGAACATAAATGATTAAATAAGTAAACAAATAAATAAGTTAATCAATCAATAACTAAATATATAAAAACACAAATCATTGAATCAATAAATAAATGAATAACAAATGAACAAATAAATGAACATTATACCATATTTTCAAACATTCATCTTTCTGCTCTTTGCTGTCCTGAAATCAGTGAGGACCAGTAACGTGTGGCTGAGGTGATACTCCCACAAGCTATTACAGCTGACTCACTGAAGATGATTTTGCTGCCTGCTATAAGTGAAATTAATCCGACAGCCCATGAAGGGCCAGCTGGTCTTACGTCCACATATCTCGGATGAGGTGAACGATCATTCAACCAAAACAAGGATAATGTGTGGTCACCACGATGATCCCTCAGCCGTTATGGCTGCATTTGGTAATCTATCGTAGCTCTATAAACTAGTCACGATTCTGGATTGGCGTCGGTCCCATACAATAGTCGAATTTTCATCTGAAAGTTTCTTCCCCTGTGAAGATTCGAACCCAAGCATAATATACCGGTACATCATGACACTACGGTGGCGATTCCATACATATTATTGCTTCCCAAATTCATCAAGATGCTGGGTGGGCAACGGTCCTATACTCTGGCCGAAATTTCATGAAAAAGTTTCTTCCCCTATGAAGACTCGAACCAGCGCTCTCCATAACGAGAGTTCAAGCATGATACCTTAGACTACGATACTACGGCGGGGAACACAATGTGCTAATATTAATAAACTTTAATGTATAATTGTTCTTAGACAGAATAATACGTTTTCTCATAATGTTGTAAGTGTAATTATTACAATAATTATGTTTTTACGTCTAGTCTCTATTCAATTATGTTAATCTACATAATTAATCTATTCAGTGTTTCGCTAGTCATCTTTCAGGCATGTTACGCAAGGTTTCACAATCCCTGCGGTATTAGCTCGATTTCCTTTGTAAACACTTCCGCGTAATGAAAATCCTCCGATACTATTAGCGGAACAGGTACGGACAGGTACAACTGTCTTGTTTCTCTGCCCGATTTCCTTCAAAATTAGAATATAATATTTAAATTACAATGCCGTCCCTCGCAACGCGGAAAAGTGAATGTCACTCCAAGATAAATCACAATTTAGCACGAACTCAACGAACGTGACGGTTGCCATGTTACATTCTACAAACAATGGCAAAGAAAAAGAACACTAGCGCTCCAAGATTAAGTGTGCGGAACGCAAACTTGTCTGAAACTTGCGTCCGACTTATCGAATACAATATGAGAAGTCGATAGTTACGGTTAATTTGACGTGAAATACGGAAAGAATTCAAATATTTGTAAGTATGTTAGGGAATATAAGTTATGCTGTATAATCATACGTACTACAGTTCCAGTCAAACTAGTATTGGTACAAAATATAGCCCTATATGTTCATTGCTTATATTAAAAAGGGTTCACCGGGAAAAAGATGCTAAGTCACTTTTTATAAAATATAGGGTATTTCAAAAGTTAGTTCAAACATTAAACCACTATATATATTATAATATTAGAGATAGGGAAAAAACAAAAACATCACAGTGTTGGGCAAACAACGGGGTTTACAAAACATTGGCAAGATGTCCGCCGTTCTCTTGTTCAACGTCTGCGACACCATGCACAGCATTTTGGTGATGATGTCTTGGAATATTGGCAATTTCTTGCGAGATGGCAACTTAAAGTTGCAGTAGGGTTGTTGGATGTGTCAGGAAAACTCGTTCCTTAAGGCAACCTCACAATCAAAAGTCGGCCGGATTGAAATCTGGAGATCGCAGGGGCCACATTGTTGGAAAGTGCCTACTGATGACTTTGGTCGGAAAACGAACCTCAATTACGCGTGTTAACTCCACCATTAATTTTAGTAGGTTATTTTACAACGTTTTATCAACATCTCAGGTTATTTAGCTTCTGAATGAGATGGTGATAATGCCGGTGAAATGAGTCCGGGGTCCAGCACCGAAAGTTACCCAGCATTTGCTCATATTGAGTTGAGGGAAAACCCCGGAAAAACCTCAACCAGGTAACTTGACCCTACCGGGAATCGAACCCGGGCCACCTGGTTTCCCGGCCAGACGCGCTAACCGTTACTTCACAGGTGTGGACAATAATGGAATAAGGCAGACTGTTACAGTAAACGGAGAGCGCTACTACAGCAAGTTACAAAAACTTCGTCATCCCTAGACTGAGGAATCACGATATGGAAAACATAATCTTCATGCAAGATGGCGCTCCTCTCCACATCTTTATCCCTGCAAAACAATTAATTACGCAGATGTTTGGCGATCGTGTCATCAGTAGGCACTTTCCAACAATATGGCCTCCGCGATCTCCAGATTTCAATCCGACCGACTTTTGGTTGTGGGGTTACCTTAAAGAACGAGATTTCCTGACACATCCAACAACCCTACTGCAACTGAAAGATGCCATCTCGCAAGAAATTGCCAATATTCCAAGACAAGTTACCTGGTTGAGGTTTTTTCTGGAATTTTCCCTTAATCCTTTCACAGCAAATGCTGGGTAACTTTCGGCGCTGGATCCCGGACTCATTTCGCTGTAATTATCACCTTCATTTCATATCACAGTTGATAAAGCGTTGTAAAATAAACTAATTAAAAAGTAGTCCTGTAGATCTCCACACCTGTTCAAATTGGACACATGTTTGTATGAACGTTTTTATTCAGAATAGTACATACTACAACCAACTAAAATATACTATTATTTTACTATTCCTCCTTAAGCGATGTGAATATAGGATGAGCCGTAAGTAATATCTTTAATTTCAGGAGGTCATTCTTTGAGATTTATCAAACAAAAAAGTTTCGCACAACTTTGCTTGTTTCTGCTTCCTTTTCGAGATAAAAATTGTTTTATATGAAACATTTCATGGTGTGTTTTGGGAATGCCATTGATTTAATTCCCAATATGCTCAGTCAATTAAGAGAGCAGTGTATTATGATAATAAAATAATGATTAAAAGAATTTTATTTTCGTCTTTAAATGAGCAGAAATTTGATCAGAACCAATGTAACATTGTAAAATTCCTTTGCAGGACAAAAGTTACATTTATTCAGATCAAATTTCTGCACATTTAAAGGACAACATTTTTTTTATAATTTATTATCATAATACACTGCTCTCTTAAACTAACTGAGCATACTGGAAATTAAAATAATGTCTTTCCCAGAACACACTATGAAATATTTCACACAAAACAATTTCTATTTCGAAAAGGAAGCAAAAACGAGCAAAACTGTATTAAGCTTTTTTTGTTCTAAAGGTGGGTCAAAAGTCGCTTTCCCCAAACACTTCCTTACATTTAATTACATTCAATTTTCATTTGACTACAGATTCCTTTACAGATTTTGTTCAAAATGGAGATATGACATCAGAAAAACAGTTGACGCACGAACATTGTTGTCAATCCATCACTTTTTACAACGCTATTCGTTTATCCAAATTATGACGTATTATGTACATGTGTACAAATATGAAACCTGAGAACGAATATTGGGGAAAGCGACTTTTGACCAACTTTGTATCTTAAAAGAATAATCTCCTGATATTAATGACCAGGGAAAGGATTTATATGTAAATACATATTTACTTATAAAGCTAATATAATTTATATTTTGCATTATCTTTATGTTTCACAATGTGTAGGGTTGAAAAATCCTACTTTTATTTTCCATATTTTTCCATATTTTAGAGTTTAGTACATATTTTCGTTAATTTCCATATATTTTCCATATTTCATATAAAACAGTCCATATTATATTAGGTTTAACAATAAAACAAAACAAAATTCCATTAACTTTTAAAAATACATTTCAACAATAGAGATTTAAACACATGTTCAGTAATG
Source organism: Periplaneta americana (assembly GCA_025594305.2). Lineage (NCBI taxonomy): Eukaryota > Metazoa > Arthropoda > Insecta > Blattodea > Blattidae > Periplaneta > Periplaneta americana. The sequence goes on along the minus strand of JAJSOF020000003.1, from coordinate 10,791,429 downwards.
CCTTTAACATCAGAGTTATTTGAAAATTAGCAGTCCTATCAACAATGGGAAAGTAAGTTACAAAACTGTATTAATTTAATTTAAAATTTTTAACAGACTTCAGTTGTGCAGCTCAACAGTTAAATGCCAGTCAGAGTACACATAGGTTCAGTTTTGTAAATCATACTATAAAGACGGTAAATATGCCAAAAGTACGTCATTCAGTCAATTTAAAATCAAAACTAACAAGTTACATTTCAGAATTTAAAGAAGATGGTTTATCAACTGACAATAAAATATTATTTTGTAATTTGTGTCAGTGTGCAGTATCATCTACACAAAAGTTCCTGGTGCAACAACACATTACAACTAGTAAACATCAGGCCAACAAACAACTAAATTCCAAGCAGAGACAATTGTTTTTAACACAACCAACAACATCGAATGTAAGATCTGAGTTTAACATCGACCTGTGCCGTTCTCTCATCTCTGCTGATATTCCTCTCTACAAACTAAAGAATAAGGTCTTCAGGGAATTCCTTGAAAAATATACTCAACATACAATCCCGGATGAGTCAACACTTAGGAAGACGTATGCTCCATCCATCTACGATGAGACAATACAGAAGATAAGAGATGAAATTAAAGATAGTTCAATTTGGGTTTCCATTGATGAGACTCCCGACAAAGAAGGTAGACTTGTTGGTAATGTAGTTATCGGTTTGTTAAGTGAACAATATTCTGAACGAATTCTTTTACATTGTGATGTTCTAGAAAAGTGCAATAACAAAACTATAGTTAAACTGTTCAACGAAGCTATGGGTATCCTGTGGCCAAAGGGTATTATGTACGATAATGTGTTATTCTTTATTAGCGATGCTGCCCCTTATATGGTCAAAGCTGGACAAGCATTATCTGTTGTATATCCTAAATTGACTCATTTTACTTGTGTGGCGCATGCATTTCATCGTGTGGCAGAAGTGGTCAGAGACAATTTCCCTAAAGTAGATTTGTTGATTTCATCAGTGAAAAAGTATTTCTCAAAGCTCCCAGTAGAGTTAACGTGTTGAAAGAAATGTACCCTGAAATTCCATTGCCACCAAAGCCAATTTTAACTAGATGGGGTACATGGCTAGAAGCAGTTGAATATTATGCCGAACATATAGACTCTATTAACAATGTTCTCCTTGCATTGGACTCTGAAGATGCAGTCTCAATTGATACTGCGAAAACAGTTACCTGTGACATAAGTGTGAAGAATGACTTAGCTCACATTCAGCATACATTTTCATGCATCATAAAAACGCTCAAAAGTCTCCAAAATAGGCACCTTTCACTATCTGAAAGTTTTGAAATTATAAATAGTACTGTGGAACAACTGAATCGTGGTAGAGGTAAAGTTGCAGATGCAGTAAGAGCTAAGGTGGACACTGTACTTTCAAAAACCCTGGATATGAAGAACTACAAAAGGTTGTTGCTGTGATGAGTGGTGAATAAACAGTGAAGATTAACTTGGACTTATCCCCAGCAGACATTGTGAAATTGAATTATGTACCAGTTACTTCTTGTGACGTCGAACGCTCTTTTAGTCAGTATAAATCTATCCTCAGAGACAATAGAAGAAGATTCACTTTTCAGCACTTGAAAGAAATGTTTGTAACCTATTGTTATGGTAACAGACAATAAAAATTGTGTTTTGTTGAAACTACATTGGAAGATAAGGTACGTCCATTATATTTTTGTTTAGTTTGATTAAAATGTACCAATATTTAACGTACATAGTCATTTTTTTATAATTTTAAGTCCATATTTAATTCCATATTTTGGTAAAAATCCATATTTAATTCCATATTTTGGTAAAAATAACTACATATATATTTACATATTTCATATATTTTTAGTCCATATAAATCCGTTCCCTGTTAATGACATTCCAAAGACCGGAACTTTAGCAGAATGCCTTTTTAAATGTGTTAAATCTATCTTCATTTTGAAAGTAAATCTGTACGAATTATACCTTTGTGATTGAAACGTCACAGTTTTATGTTGCCCTTGTCTGCCTTTCTTAATATAAACGCCTAATTTATAAAATAAATGTCTTTTTGCCTTTATTTGATTATTTATCTATTATATATTATTAAAAATTGCCTACAAGTATACTTCAATTTATTTCTATAACCGCTACAATGAAAGTGACTTCACCGAATGTATATTATTGTCTTTCAGTCAGTTCATATTCTCTTTGCAACAATGAGTGCTGCCGTGCAAAATTGTATAACAGTAAGCGTTTTAATTATCGCTTGTGTTTATTTGACAAGGCAACAATGAGTGCGGGTCTAACGTTATTTTTAACGGTTACTTTTCTTTCAGTTTTCATTGCGACGTTGTTGTAGCTAGCTAAATATTTCATATCGCAACGTATCAGTACAACCAAACAAAAAAATGCACTTTCCAAGACTACTGGGAAGAAGATTTCTTTGCTTCCAACAGTAATTGCAACATCGAGTCGAAAATCTCAATTTGCATTCGACATATGTAAAGCTTTTCTTGCTGCCGAAATCCCTTTGTGGAAAGTGCAAGGTTGTGGGTCTAGTGCCAGGTTTTTGTAATTGCCTTTTATTGCGTATTTTAGCTATTTATAATGCCTTTTTGCCTGCCTATTTTAGCTAATTATGATGCCTTTTTGCCTGCCTATTTTAGCTATTTATGATGCCTTTTTGCCTGCTTATTTTAATGATTCATAATGCCTAAACTTCCGGTCTCTGACATTACTTATATTTAATTAGATTTTTTTTTCTTTCATTATCTGTAAAGTTACAAACATGTGATATTGGCCCTTTTGGCATTTGATCGTTTAAAGAAGAAACACAGAAAAAATAAGTTATGAGGGATGAGAAAAAAGCGTGCTTGTGGGTCATTTATAAATGTAAGAAAAATGACATAATTGGGTGTTGTAACATCCAAACAGCATTGTTTGGTATGTTTTCATCTGTTACTGATTGCTCACAATTACGACCCATTCATATTCCTCATTTCAGCGGTAGGTAAACACTCTAACGTGGCATTCAAGCCGTAAATTATAGGTAATCCATATCAAACGTGCCTCTGAGACGTCGACAAACAAACAAGTGCAGGTTTGTTGTGACAAGTGAGCGCGCACTCGTCCAGACATCAGATTATGAGTAGCACAAAACAAAGGCGAACTTAGAGCCGTGTGGAGTTCGGTACGACCGTTCTACAAGCGACAAGAGTAATGCTGCGTTGCCTAGGTAAATAAAACAACTGCCGCAATATGACGGTGCATTTTCTCATGTTCGAGGAAAAGATTGAAAAAGCGAAACGTAGTTGAGCTTTTTTAATTTTCGAGAACATGAAAACAAATATACCGCTCGTGTATCGTACATTATTTTGTGCGAAGATCGTTTATTACATACCTGAAAGAGGAATTTCTAATTAGTTGCAATGAAATCTCCATCTTGATTTCTGTTCAATGACGGCAACTTTGGAAAACAAATATATCTATCTTCAACATTGTTCCTATAAAATGTTTTCTGTGTTTACTATACTCCAGCAGGCCGTGATATACGTCTGTCTTTTTTTCCCCCCAGTCTATGATGAGTCTGGAATCTTGTTGATTTTTTCACGGCTTCCTTAATGTTACTTGCATTACAAATGCAGTAGCTTTTGTGGTGTTGTAAAGTTTACTTAATTTTTGCAAATATTTAAAAACAATAATTAACAGTGCAATTTAGGTGAAATTGCAGTGGTAAGTTTCCAATTTATAATTATTACTATATTGAACGTCTTTAAAAATAATATGTTAAAAGCCTAAAGCAGTAAAATGAATATGACGCTTAAGCGGTAAGAATAGGGAAATTATTATGTGTGTTACGTTGGGAATACTGAATGTGGTGTTTCACACTTACCGCGTATTGGTTGTGTGCGGAAAGCAAGCAAATACGCACGATCTCGCACGAAACGTATTACAGATATACGTATTATCGTTTCCATGGTGACTTGAAACAGAACTAGAGATTTTGAAACGGACTTACATAACCATAGTCTAGTATATACAGTCACGAAGCTTAAGTTGTGAGGGTACTAGGAACAATAGACTGTGCCGGTATTATTTCGCAATGAGGCGATATTAGCGATCCTAGTGGTTAGCAACTATCTATGGATGCATATTTACTATGTATTGAGCTTCGTGACTGTATATACTAGACTGTGACATAACTTAGTAATTTATTTTTCATCATAAATACATTCTTGACTAACATAAATATTAGCCTATAGAGGGTGGAAATGAAATAATCCTGCAGATTTTCAGAGCGAATAGATCATGTTGCTCGTAACAAAAAAAAAAAAAAGTGTAATAACATATTAGTGGAAAGTCCATAGTTTTCTTAGAAAGAAAAGGTTTTGCTCAAATGTTTAACGCCCTCTTAATCGGTAACTATAGCGAGTAGGATCGTGATTTTTGTCCATGTCGATAGAAAATCTAATAAAGAATAATTTGTCCCTCTGGCGTATTTCAATAGCGTGGACGATTTTCGTGTAAATTTAATTTAAAAACCACTAATTTCAAGCCACTGAACTTCGCGAACAGATTGCAACGTTGTAGTCAGAGAGAGAGAGAGAGGTTCACCTAGGGATACAGATCGAGTTCGTTGACCTCTTACATCTGTATTACGAGAAGAAAGAGCAGTGTGTTAGCGACGATGTTGCCAGATTGCTGAAACTTCCAACTCAATTTTCTAAAATTATCGCAAAACGTAATACAGGTATTTTTTATTCATTTGAAGTACACCTTATCGTCCCTTTCATTCTGCAGGATTTTTTTTTACTTCCACCCTGTATATGGCAAGAGTAAAAATGTTTCAGACATTCCAAGAGATTTCGTAAGTCCTTTGCAACTTTATGTGCGTATATAAAATTATTTAATTTGTGTATATATTTTGAATAGAAGTTTAACAAAATAAATTATACGCCAATCTCATTTACAACTTAATAAAAGAAACAGAATTGTTACCAACGAGCAAACCGAATAATGAGAAGGTATGTATCATGTTTATGAAATCGTTTTTTCGCTACATAAGTGGAGTAACGGTCAGCGCGTCTGGCCGGGAAACTAGGTGGCCCGGATTCAAATCCCGGTCGGGGCAAGTTACCTGGTTGAGGTTTTTTCCGGGGGTTTCCCTCAACCCAACACGAGCAATGCTGAGTAACTTTCGATGTTGGACCTTGGACTCATTTCACCGGCATTATCACCTTCATTTCATTCAGACGCTAAATAACCTCAGATGTTGGTACAGCGTCGTAAAATAACCCAATAAAATAAATAAAATCACTACATAAAAGAATAGCTGTAAGAAAAAATAATCTGGTGTCCATGTTTTGTATTTTTCTTCCCAATAGTTGGCAACATGGCTTCATATTCTGCTGGAAAAGAGTGATCATATGTTCTGATAACTTTACACCGTAGCAGAGATTGGAATGCCGCCATTTCGACCGCTCTTCGCTTGGCTACTCTGCTTGACTGTAGTTCAGTGTGCCCCCTACCTTCAGGTTATAGAAGCTGTCCTAGACCACTGGCATGTATGTGGGCTGTTTTTGCTACAAACAATGGACCAAAGTGAGTATGCAAGAAACATCATGCATTTTTTTTTAATTAAACGTTCACTATTTGAAATCTGTAGTTTCTCTAGATCAGCATTTCTCAAACTATGGTCCGCGGACTACCTGTGGTCCTCGAGGCCTACGCTTGTGGTCCTCCAAAAAAGACAGAAGAAAAAATAAAATTCAAACGAATTGCGTATCACACTATAGCTTAAATTCTCAGAGTTTGAAAATGACACGTGGCAATCGAATTTCACTTTTTCTCCCAATGCTGACATTTTATGAAATTTATTGCCCTACCCGTCTACCGACTTACCACTCTACTCTCGCAACAAAAGAGGGATTTAAAGCACTATGAACATGGCGTTTCTCGCCATCTTTTCCCTGCACATCTGGTGCCGCGCCTGTAACCCAGCTAGGGACCACCCGAATTCATAACAGAGTACCAAAGTACCGAACCTTAATTATATTTTAATATACAGAGCGTTCGCCTACGGGTGGGGCCTACGCGCCTCTCTAATGACTTTGTTTTCACATATTCATCATAGGGTAAACTAGGGTCTGTTGGACAGTCGGGCATGTTGGACACTCTGTACTTTAACGTGTTACCTCACCACTTGTGGGCACCACATTCTGCTAGAAGTCAATGATGGAAGTAGCCCCACTCGTGACTAATTCCGTCATTGACTTCTAGCTGAATGTGGTGCCCACAAGTGGTGAGGTGACACGTTAAAGTACGGAGTGTCCAACATGCACGACTGTCCAACAGACCCTAATTTACCCTACATAAAAAACTCTCTGTTCAAACGTGAATTTTGCGTTTTTATTGTTAACAAATTTTACACACACGCTGAATATTTAAGCAACTGTGTCAAGAAACTACACTGTACGTGTTAAATACTGCAACATCTGGCTCACAACTGATAACTTGTCGACCTTGATTGTCGAGCGTGTCTCAGCAACGGCGCGCACAAAGCGGCGTGTCAGTACATGCCGCTTTCCTGGCCTCACCCGTAGACGAACGCTCTGTACAAGTATACTGGTATTAAAATATGCTACAAAAATTACAAATTTTCTTTCGAAGGGAACAAGAGTATGGTGGTCCGTGGAACTGTAATGACTTTAAAAAGTGGTCCCCACTTCAAAAAAAAATTGAGAAACGTTGCTCTAGATGGATGTAATGCTACATATGAGGACAGAGGTACAGAAAACTTGATATTCTGTCAAAATATTGTATAACTAATTTTATACACTTAAGTTTCTTTTTGTTACAGAACATAATAGTATTTTTAAGAGTTTTGTCGTAAAGATAAGTATTTTTACTGGACCAAAAATACAACACATATGATGTCAAAATAAGCATTTTACCATTGAGATCACTGGAGCTGAGTTATTTTAAAAGGTGTCACGAAATGGAGGTCCTGAGCTCATAATTTACCCATATTCATTTCCTGTGTTTCTTAAAATAATATTTATGTACCACATTCATTTTCATTTTTTTTTATTTACGTAAACAACGATGCACAACCGAGCGAGTTGGCTCAGACGGTAGAATTTGAGACTTGCGTTCGGGAGGTCACGGGTTCAAAATCTGTGGCCGACCAATCTGACTGGAGTTTTTCATGGATTCCCTTAGTCATAAAGGCAAATCAAATGTCAGATTGGAAATTTATATGCCATGATTCATCACCGCCTCAATTACCAATACGATAAACATTAATTAAAATATATAATCAGTTACAACACAAACAAGCCATCTACAACAAACTACAAAAATAGGAACTCAACAAGAGTAAAAACGGGATACTGGTATACCCACACATTCTAAACACGCGACATGACCACAGATGTTATAGCGTGTATAAATAAACTCAACAAAGAAAAATAAGGTGCACAGTGAGGTTAACATAAAAAATATCTTTGTACACAATCCACTCTATATTGACATTAATCTGGAGTGATTTATTAAAGGATGCAGTCAACACTAATTCAGAAAAATGTTAAACGAATTATCCTTGTACCAAAAACGGATGTTCTGTGAACCAAATGATCATATTTTAATTATTAGCATGCAATAACAATTAAGAACCATGTTAAAGAAATTATCGTTGCAGGAAATGAGTGGTCTCTGAACCAAAATGATCGCTTATTTCAATACAATTTCAATTAAGTAACATATTAAACGATTTATTCTTCTATCAAAAACGGATGTTCCCTGGACCAAATGTCCTATTTCGATTACCGTATGTAATTACTTTATATTTATTTATAACAAGTGCAGCGAAGCACACGGGTATGGCTAATCTATACTAATAATAAATCTGTAGCCGAAATTTTTCTGGTAATTTTCGATTTTTCAAAAATAATTGGTCCTAACATATATAATTAACCACCCTGAAACCGAAGATCGCATTTTTGAAATTTTTGTTTGTATGTCTGTCTGTATGTTTGTTACCTTTTCACGCGATAATAGCTGAACCGATTTATATGAAAATTGGAATATAAATTAAGTTCGTTGTAACTTAGATTTTAGGCTATATGGCATTCAAAATACTTTATTTAAAAGGGGGGTTATAAGGGGGCCTGAATTAAATAAATCGAAATATCTCGCTTATTATTGATTTTTCTGAAAAATGTTACATAACAAAAGTTTCTTTAAAATGATTTCCGATAAGTTTTATCCTTTACAAAATTTTGATAGGACTAATATTTAATGAGATAAATGAGTTTTAAAATTAAAATAACGCCATCTAAGACGGTGCAATGAAATAACAAATGACTTCGTCTATAAGGGGCCTTGGGCAACAACAATCGAAAAAGGGGCCTTGGACAGCAACAATCGAAAGCTATTAAACTATTCCTATGCACAGAAAATTTGATAGGCTTTTTTGTACATTCGTTTTCTGTATTTCTGAAAATAATATTTATGTACACACTCATTTTAATCTCAGAGAATTAATGAACAACGAGAGTGTATTGATTTAGTATGCAGTAATAGTACGTTAGCTTAGCAATCCATTATTTTATAATTCAAATTTTAACTATGCTCAATTGAATCGTGTTAAAATACATAAAATAGACTATATATGCAATAAATGCAATGCAAAAAAATTGGGTAATGAGCCAAGCAGATTATGTTGCGCTGTTGTAAAGGTTGTTGCTTCTGAGATTCAAGAGCCCCACAACAAATTAAAAACTTTCTTATCGGAGTACATTCGTTATCAACGCACTTTTATATAATATAATATAATATAATATAATATAATATAATATAATATAATATAATAAATATAATATAATATAATATAATATAATATAATACAATATAATATAATATAATATAATATAATATAATATAATATAATATAATATAATAATAAATATTTAGCCGAAAATTTTCTGGTAATTTTCCCTTTTCCAAAAATAATTGGTGTTAACATGTATAATTATTCATCCTGAGACCGAAAATCGCTTTTTTGAAATTTTTGTTTGTATGTCTGTCTGTCTGGATGTTTGTTACCTTTTCACGCGATAATGGCTGAACGGATTTCGATGAAAATTGAAATATAAGTTAAGTTCGTTGTAATTTAGATTTTAGGCTATATGGCATTCAAAATACTTCATTTAACGGGGCCTGAATTAAATCGAAATATCTCGCTTATTATTGTTTTTTTGTGTGAAAAATGTTACATAACAAAAGTTTCTTTAAAAATGATTTCCGATAAGTTTTATTCTATGCAAAATTTGGTAGGTCTGATAGACTTTTAAAATAATAATACAATACGTTTTCACCGCCGCCTCAGATTGTAGCGTTGTTGTTCCTGCAGTAATTCCCATGTGCAAAATACAAAATTTTTGAGTAGGAAAAAAAACACATTTATTCATTCCATGGCAATGGTACATAAGAGATCGTGAATTCTTACATTTTCGAAAGAAAGAAATATAATTACCAGGGAAAAGATTTATATGTAAATACATATTTACTTATAAAGCTAATATAATTTATATTTTGCATTATCTTTATGTTTCACAATGTGTAGGGTTGAAAAATCCTACTTTTATTTTCCATATTTTTCCATATTTTAGAGTTTAGTACATATTTTCGTTAATTTCCATATATTTTCCATATTTCATATAAAACAGTCCATATTATATTAGGTTTAACAATAAAACAAAACAAAATTCCATTAACTTTTAAAAATACATTTCAACAATAGAGATTTAAACACATGTTCAGTAATGCCTTTAACATCAGAGTTATTTGAAAATTAGCAGTCCTATCAACAATGGGAAAGTAAGTTACAAAACTGTATTAATTTAATTTAAAATTTTTAACAGACTTCAGTTGTGCAGCTCAACAGTTAAATGCCAGTCAGAGTACACATAGGTTCAGTTTTGTAAATCATACTATAAAGACGGTAAATATGCCAAAAGTACGTCATTCAGTCAATTTAAAATCAAAACTAACAAGTTACATTTCAGAATTTAAAGAAGATGGTTTATCAACTGACAATAAAATATTATTTTGTAATTTGTGTCAGTGTGCAGTATCATCTACACAAAAGTTCCTGGTGCAACAACACATTACAACTAGTAAACATCAGGCCAACAAACAACTAAATTCCAAGCAGAGACAATTGTTTTTAACACAACCAACAACATCGAATGTAAGATCTGAGTTTAACATCGACCTGTGCCGTTCTCTCATCTCTGCTGATATTCCTCTCTACAAACTAAAGAATAAGGTCTTCAGGGAATTCCTTGAAAAATATACTCAACATACAATCCCGGATGAGTCAACACTTAGGAAGACGTATGCTCCATCCATCTACGATGAGACAATACAGAAGATAAGAGATGAAATTAAAGATAGTTCAATTTGGGTTTCCATTGATGAGACTCCCGACAAAGAAGGTAGACTTGTTGGTAATGTAGTTATCGGTTTGTTAAGTGAACAATATTCTGAACGAATTCTTTTACATTGTGATGTTCTAGAAAAGTGCAATAACAAAACTATAGTTAAACTGTTCAACGAAGCTATGGGTATCCTGTGGCCAAAGGGTATTATGTACGATAATGTGTTATTCTTTATTAGCGATGCTGCCCCTTATATGGTCAAAGCTGGACAAGCATTATCTGTTGTATATCCTAAATTGACTCATTTTACTTGTGTGGCGCATGCATTTCATCGTGTGGCAGAAGTGGTCAGAGACAATTTCCTAAAGTAGATTTGTTGATTTCATCAGTGAAAAAGTATTTCTCAAAGCTCCCAGTAGAGTTAACGTGTTGAAAGAAATGTACCCTGAAATTCCATTGCCACCAAAGCCAATTTTAACTAGATGGGGTACATGGCTAGAAGCAGTTGAATATTATGCCGAACATATAGACTCTATTAACAATGTTCTCCTTGCATTGGACTCTGAAGATGCAGTCTCAATTGATACTGCGAAAACAGTTACCTGTGACATAAGTGTGAAGAATGACTTAGCTCACATTCAGCATACATTTTCATGCATCATAAAAACGCTCAAAAGTCTCCAAAATAGGCACCTTTCACTATCTGAAAGTTTTGAAATTATAAATAGTACTGTGGAACAACTGAATCGTGGTAGAGGTAAAGTTGCAGATGCAGTAAGAGCTAAGGTGGACACTGTACTTTCAAAAACCCTGGATATGAAGAACTACAAAAGGTTGTTGCTGTGATGAGTGGTGAATAAACAGTGAAGATTAACTTGGACTTATCCCCAGCAGACATTGTGAAATTGAATTATGTACCAGTTACTTCTTGTGACGTCGAACGCTCTTTTAGTCAGTATAAATCTATCCTCAGAGACAATAGAAGAAGATTCACTTTTCAGCACTTGAAAGAAATGTTTGTAACCTATTGTTATGGTAACAGACAATAAAAATTGTGTTTTGTTGAAACTACATTGGAAGATAAGGTACGTCCATTATATTTTTTGTTTAGTTTGATTAAAATGTACCAATATTTAACGTACATAGTCATTTTTTTATAATTTTAAGTCCATATTTAATTCCATATTTTGGTAAAAATCCATATTTAATTCCATATTTTGGTAAAAATAACTACATATATATTTACATATTTCATATATTTTTAGTCCATATAAATCCGTTCCCTGATAATTACATATCACTGTTTATGCTGTATCACTATTTAAGTTATTTGAAGGTTTCAGAACCATAGTGGGCCAAGCGCCATTTACTGAAGACGTAGAAAACAAGGGTTAAAATTAAGTTATTATCATAATTCAATGGAACCATATAGCAAGTAATATAAAGTATACACATTAAAACTAAATGATATGTCAATCTTCATTAAACTATAGTTGCGTGTAATAACAAATAAGAAACATGTTAAAGGAATTGTCATTGCACCAAATGAGTGCTCTCTGGACCAAAATGATCGCAATTTAATTATTTAAATAAAATTTCAATTAAGTAACACATTAAACGGTTTATCCTTCTAACAAACACGAATGTTCCCTGGATCAAACGTCCTATTTTAATTACGTAATTACTTTATATTTATTTCTAACAGGTGCAGCGGAGCGCACGGGTACGGCTAGTGTATAATAAATTCTCATTTCCACTTCCTGTTGCTAGGTAACGCAAAAGACAGTTGCACGTTGATGAAACTGCAAAAGGACTTTTCTGAGCGAGGCGTTACAACGGCGGTTGTCTCTCTGCAGGCAGACACAAACGTTACATTTCGATGTGGACATGGAGTCCCTTTATACGTACTCCTGCCAGGGGATCCAAAAGTGCGCCAAGAGTTAATAAAGGTAAGTGTCGTGTACATACTAAAATTCACATTAGAAATTAATTGCATTTTATTTTAATGTGTTACTACAGTATAGTATATACAGTCATGAACAATAGACTGTGCAGGTACTATTTCGCACTGTCTGTAATGAGGCGATATTAGCGATCCTAGTGGTTAGCAACTATCTATGGATGCATATTTACTACGTATTGAGCTTCGTGACTATATACCCCTGTGGTGTTACTATTGAATAATATCCCGCACCATAGTTGCATGGTCTAAGGCGTCATGGCTTGGAATGGTACAAAATGAGTACTGACTCCAGTTCTCAAGGGCAAGAAATTTCTCATGATGTTTCGGCCAATGTATTAGTATTAGAATTTATTTATTTAACCTGGTACAGATAAGGCCGTCAGGCCTTCTCTGCCCCTCTACCAGGAGATTCCAACTACAATATGAACAATAAAATTACAATTAGTATTAAATTTACAATTACAATTACAATAAAATCAAAGTACGAAAAGATTACCTGACTAATTAAAGCTAGATAATTTATCATAGAGAAACAAATAATATTTTATATTTACTGAATTACAAATTAAATCTAGAATAACAAAATTGTATAGTGATGAAATTACTGAATATTGAAATATTTTGTGATAGATTAAGGAAACTATTTACAAGAAATCAATTAATGACCAAGTGCCTAGTATGTATGGGACCGGTGACTATCCAGTATTGTGATGAATTTGGGGAGCTACAATACGTAGTGATATCCAGTTTTGTAATCCAGCTTTAAGGCTTGGAATATTAACGTGCGGACCACAAGTTATCCCTGTATTAGTTGGATGATCGTTCACCTCTGTTAAGGCATGTGGACAAGAAGTCAGCAGTCGTCTAGTCGAATTTGGCCTTTCATGGGCTGTCGAGCTACAGGTTATTATTATTATTATTATTATTATTATTATTATTATTATTATTATTATACAGGGTCTTTCATAACTAATTGATCACTCGAAGAAATGACTAATATGTTACGATTTTTTACTGTTTTGTTCATCTCCGCTAGTGAAAACCTTTCTCGGGGCCATACACACGATTTGGTTACGCATTTGCCCGCCAGAAGTCTCTTATTTTCTATGATGAAATGAATGAAACTTTCGCTATAAAATGTAAAACTTAGGATTAGTGTCGAAAAAACCACAAATTACGATAAATTGCAATGAACTTACACTAATTATGGTTCACAGACCTCAATATGTCTGCCTTCCCAAAGAATGTACAAATGAACGCGATGGACCATCTCCTCGTGCACTCTCGATCAATTCTGGGATGGTGCAAGGTTTATCTGCAAACACACGATCCTTAACAATTCCCCATAAAAATAAATTCAGTGGAGTTAAGTCTGGAGATTGTGGCGGCCAAGCAACTGAACCACAGTTTTCTTTCTCTCCCTATAATTACAGCACAGATGTTTCACCATGAAACCACCTCTTGAGTATATATAGAGGTGCGATATGTTTAAAATTGTGTGCAAAGTTAAAATTTTGAAAAAAAAAAAATTGATCGAAGCTTTATTATGATCAATGATATGAAAAACATAAAAAATTACATTTGTGCTGTAAACGATTAAGAAAAATGGTGCATCTGCCAGATTTTTGTCACATAAAAAAAGATGTTTATTTCTACCTCCTCCATCATCCCTGAAACGTTGTAAACGAACTTTTTTGACATCCTGTATATCAGGACCATCGCTGGGCATAAACCTGAACACAAGTTTAATGTCACATTGTTGACAGTAACTTCATCAATTAGCACAACCAAAAGCACTAACAGATGCTAGAGAGTTAACAAGAAAAAAAATCCTCATATTCTCAATAAATGATCTGTAATGCTGACTTAAAATGGTGTTGCTGAAAATGCGTCACCTTGTATTACCTGTGCCATAAGCTCTAGTCATATACTTGCCGTTGTTGTCTGTACTTTAATCACAGTCTAGTATATACAGTCACGAAGCTTGAGTTGTTGAGGGTACTAGAAACAATAGACTGTGCCGGTACTATTTCGCATTGGCTGTGATGAGGCGATAGTAGCGATCCTAGTGATTAGCAACTATCTATGGATGCATATTCCCTACGTATTGAGCTTCGTGACTGTATATACTAGACTGTGCTTTAATTTATTGCAAATCATCTTGTCACTGTTGCAGATTTCAACGAAAACTCCCCTATCAATTGCCAAATGGTTGATGTTTCTACCCGACTCTCAAGAGATGCAAGAATTCTTCAAGGGTGTCCACATTCCCTTTAATTGTGAGTTCCTAGTGGTCCAGGGTTCTGACGAGGTGGTCAACCTAACCGAGGTGTATCGTGTGGCACCGACGGAGCCCCTACTCACCAGTCACCATGGCAACTGGACGCTTCGTGAAGGCGCTCTGTGGACTTCAGCCAGCTTGTACAGGCGAAGAGATGAAATGAAGGGCTACGCCATCAAGGCCACCTACAGTAACGTAATACCGGACACATTAATACAGTGTGTTCATGAAGTTCCTATTTATTTTATTGAAATGACGAACAATTGAAGGTTTTTTTTTAAAGATCCATACTCCAAAAAATTCAAATTTGAGATATTAAGCACGTGATGAGCATATTGTAGCGGCCTCACCTTCCCAAATACCACTTTGCTATCACCAATCCCATCGACGCTAAATAACCTAGTATTTGATACACCGTCGTTAAATAACCAAGTAAAAATAATAAAGCAGCTTCTCTTAGGATAATGTACATGTTGACTGAAACTTTTCGGTTTTTATTAGTGCGTAAAGTTGATCGTTAAATGTTTACCATTATTTTAAACTCCCTGTATATTACAACGTTATTCTGGTAATTAGAGTCCAATAAATGTTTTCTCTTTATATAGCAAGACCACAATGTGTTTCATCTGGTAGAATCAGAGGAAATCACTTCACCAGAAGTTGGAGGTTACTTCGGCCTCGTTTGGAAAGCTTTGGAAAGGCGCATTAACTTTAGGTATGTTTTGGAAAAATATCACATCACATTACATAGTCTTATGTATCGGTATCAGAAAATTTATAAATCATGTTCCCCGTGTCCAAATGTAATAGAACTTAACAGTTAATTAAAAAAAATACACCTTTGCCATTGATGTATTAAATTAGGACCACCGTTAGTAGTGAATGACATTATTTCCTGTATGTTGAATTCATAGAACACTCTGTATCTCTTTGTGCTATCTTGTGACTGCATAGATAAAGTTGCTTATAATTTTATAAATGAAGTATTATTTATTTATTTATATATTTCATTATTATTATTATTATTATTATTATTTTTATTTTTATTATTATATATAATGGTAATTTGTCCAGGACAACATACTTGGCATCGAAGGACGGGTTATTCGGATCGATACTGGAGAACGGTTCGTTCAACGGCATGGTGGGCATGGTGCAGAGGGCGAGGTTCAAGCCTCGAGCTGTGCCCTTACGATGAACGACAAAAGGGCTGCTGTCGTGGACTACATTGCACCGATCTTGGAGGAAAGGTAATTTTATTTATCTATTTATTTATTACTCATTTATTTACTTATTTATATACGTATTTATTTACTTATTTAATTATTTGTTTATTTATTTATTCATTTACTTATTAACTTATTTATTTTCTCATTTATTTATTGTTATATATTTATTTACTTACTCATTTAATTATATATTTATTTACTTATTTATTTAATTATATATTTATTTACTTATTTATTTATTATTTTTCCTATTTATTTATTTATTTATTTATTTATTTATTTATTTATTTATTTATTTATTTATTCTGACGGATTAAAGCCATTAGGCTTTCTGTTCTACTCAGTCCGAAATAAATAATTACAAAATAAAATATTAAAAGTAAAATTAATTATCAACCCAATATTAAAATAGGCAAGGTTAATTAAACAACTCTAAGAACATTACAAATAGTCAAGAGCTAAGAAAGCAAGACAATTAGATACAAAATAAATATTACAAAATAAAATAAAACTAAATGCAAATGCTAATTCATTACCTGCAGTAATTGCACGAATTCTGTTTCATCTTATTGATTATTATGCTAATATGATTAAATTACGAGTGCAATTTAATAAGATTATTCAACAAATAAAATTGAATAACTTGCAAAACTGATTTATTTATTATTATTTCATTGTTTGTCCACACAAGAGTTAGGAACTATAGGACTTATCAAAGAAAGAAAGAAAAAAACATTTGAAGTATTTAGGTAAATGATAACAATAATTATAAAACAGAGCAATAAAACATTATTATGTTTCCTTGTAATGAAGGTGAAAAACAAACTGCTATCTATCACGGCATACTGAATACTATTGCCAACTATTCACATCGGAAATACGAAACAATAATTAACCTCAAAAATAAGATAACCTGAAATGTTACATTAACAGAATAAAAACTTACGTAAATGATAACAATTATTATAAAACAGCTATAACACATTATTATGTTTCCTTGTAATGAAGTTCAAAAACAAACTACTATCTATCACGGCATACTGAATACTATTGCCAACTATTCAGATCGGAAATACCAAACAACAATACTTAACCTCAAAAGTAAGATAACCTGAAATGTTACATTAACAGAATAAAAACACGAAAAGTTTTTACACACATTTATTTATTACTTGAAATTACAGTTATCGAAAACGCAATTTTCAAAGTTAAATTTTGTTGGCATTTCCTGATTTTCTGTCATTGAAATCGAAGTATTGTACGAGGCGTCTTATCAAGAAACACAACTGTGATTGGTTGATTTTAACGCGGATCTGAAACGTTATTGGCGAATATCGCAAACTGATCCTATAACTTGAATAGTATCTCGAAGTACATTAGAGCTAAGCAATACACTTGTAAACGAAAATGTGTAAAAGAGGTAAACGGTAAAGGTATCCCCGTAACATGCCATGAAGGCACTTGGGGGGCATGGAGGTAGAGCCCCATGCTTTCCATGACCTCGGCACTAGAATGAGGTGGTGTGGTTGGCACCACGCTCTGACCGCCTTTTACCCCCGGGAAAGACCGGTACTCAATTTTATAGGAGGCTGAGTGAACCTCGGGGCCCTTCTGAAAGTCTGGCAACGAGAAAAAATCCTGTTACCACCTGGGATCGAGCCCCGGACCTTCCAGTCCGTAGCCAGCTGCTCTACCAACCGAGCTAAGGGTATAAAAATATATAATACAAAGTAATATTGGATTGGGAGTATAAGGGTACAGTACATAATAGATTTCAAAAAGGCGTATGAATTGGTTAATAGAGAAGTTTTATATAATATTCTTATTGAATTTGGTATTCCCCAGTTCGATTAATTAAAATGTGTCTTAGTGAAACTTACAGCAGAGTCCGTATAGGCCAGTTTCTCTCTGATGTTTTTCCAATTCACTGCGGGCTAAAGCAGGGAGATGCACTATCACCTTTACTTTTTAACTTCGCTCTAGAATATGCCATTAGGAAAGTTCAGGATAACAGGCAGGGTTTGGAATTGAACGGGTTACATCAGCTTCTTGTCTATGCGGATGACGTGAATATGTTAGGAGAAAATCCACAAACGATTAGGGGAAACGCGGAAATTCTAGTTGAAGCAAGTAAAGCGAATGGGTTGGAAGTAAATCCCGAAAAGACTAAGTATATGATTATGTCTCGTGACCAGAATATAGTACGAAATGGAACTATATAAATTGGAGATTTATCCTTCGAAGAGGTGGAAAAATTCAAATATCTTGGAGCAACAGTAACAAACAAAATGACACTCGGAAGGAAATTAAACGCAGAATAAATATGGAAAATGCCTGTTATTATTCGGTTGAGAAGCTTTTATCATCTAGTCTTCTGTCAAAAAATCTGAAAGTTAGAATTTATAAAACAGTTATATTACCGGTTGTTCTGTATGGTTGTGAAACTTGGACTCTCACTTTGAGAGAGGAACAGAGATTAAGGGTGTTTGAGAATAAGGTTCTTAGGAAGAGGCTAAGAGGGATGAAGTTACAGGAGAATGGAGAATGGAGAACTGCACGCATTGTATTCTTCACCTGACATAATTAGGAACATTAAATGCAGGCGTTTGAGATGGGCAGGACATGTAGAACGTATGGACGAATCCAGGAATGCATATAGAGTGTTAGTTGGGAGGCCGGAGGGAAAAAAGACCTTTGGGGAGGCCGAGATGTAGATGGGAAAATAATATTAAAATGGATTTAAGGGAGGTGGGATATGATGGTAGAGACTGGATTAATCTTGCTCAGGATAGGGACCAATGGCGGGCTTATGTGAGGGCGGCAATGAACCTCCGGGTTCCTTAAAAGCCAGTAAGTAAGTAAGTAAGTAAGTAAGTAATTTTGGATTTAATTATGGCTATTACATTCAAGAAATATAATAAATGAGTGGGAAAAAATTATCATAGCAAAATAATATGTAGGAAGTATAGATGCAGGAAATTGTAATCAATGAATTATTTAGAGATCTAGTAATTAAAAATTTAACAAAATGAAAAATATGACTAAAATAAAATCTGATAAATAATATACGAGTAAATAACTCCTAAATTTTAAAATATAAGTGACTTGCTATTGTGCTATTATCTATCGATAGATTGCTTTTAAATTTAGAAATTGTTCGACACTTCAAATATGACAATTTATTTCCCATTATTCTCTTTGTTATTTCTTCCATTCGCACACCATCCTTCCAATCTTCCATGTCCTTTTTGTAACTCCCTTTTATCTTCATTCCACCATTCTCCCAACCTGGTAGAGGGGAAGAGAAGGCCTCATGGCCTTATCTCTACCAGGTTAAATAAATAGTACCTAATAATTAAATTCTATGGAACAAAATACACTGCAACATATGCTACGTCATTTTTCGACACTACAGACGCCTCATATTCCCTTTCATTCTTCAGTTTTTTTCAGCATGTAACTTGTTAAAAGTAAAACTGGTTACACAACCACTTCTCAAAAAAAAAAAAAAATCTATGCACCCCTATCAACACATAACTGTTTTTGAATCTGTTTATGTCCAAGAACACTGGGGTGATATGAAGGTCCTTTGCAAGCTACCTCTCTGTTATATCGCTGGATTTGCGTCACCTCCATACCGGAGTTCCGTGTTCAAATTTGACCACGTCTGT
Source organism: Periplaneta americana (assembly GCA_025594305.2). Lineage (NCBI taxonomy): Eukaryota > Metazoa > Arthropoda > Insecta > Blattodea > Blattidae > Periplaneta > Periplaneta americana. The sequence continues at coordinate 10,771,830 of JAJSOF020000003.1, read as the reverse complement.
AATAACCAGAATTCTATTACAGAGAAAATATATTGCTCATTTCAAAATAATCTACTCCATGTTCCCTTAAATTGACAGTTGTTGAGGTTATGATGACCCTTATTACAGCAAGAGGGGCTATAAGTTTTGTGTTCTTGAGCGTGATTGAAGAGAAAGTCATGACCATCTCTATTAGGCTGGAGAATTGAACCTGCTGCTCATAATTTCAAAGACAAGCAACCAGAACTTAAATCGAGAGCAAATAATATTGTTTCTAACCGCTAGATTTAGAATAAAGGAACAAATAAATAACTTTAGTTTATGACTGTAATTCCGAGTCACAAAAAAAGAAAGATACGTCTATGAAATAACGATTTTACAAGATGTGTTGGGATATAAAACCATGGATAAAAATGGAAAAAAGATATCAGATAGAAACTGTCTCGATTTAAATAAGATACAAAGAAGAAGAAGAAAGTTAGCTTTCCTTATGAAAAGGTTGCCAGACCTGACAAAGCGTATTACATATAGTTTGGAAACACACCTAACAGGTAAAATGATATGCATTTGAAACGATGAAGGAATCGAATATACAAAATGTCAGAAAAATTTACACCTGGGTAGCGTTTGTCCTCATTTACAGTTAAGAAAGGGGGGGGGGAATATCATCAGATAGGTTAGAATGATATGAATGCCATATACCTCGAGAAAAATAATAGTACGGATTTATTGGCATTGATATCTAAACCAATCAACAGTCATCGGTTAAGATAACTTGAAATTTCCATTATCACTCCCGTACAAATGATTTCTCAATATCTGAACCGATCCTTCGAGGGTACTAATGGCTATTTCCTTCACAATGCTGTGTATTAGCCCCAGATTTTTACATTTGTTGACAAAGATGGAGGGTATGGTACCCCGTGCTCCCACCATCAGACCTATCACATCAATGTGGGACAGGCTATATTTATCTTTATAGAACGGGATTGTTGGTTCTTAGATCCGTTTCTTTTCACTGTCCACCTCATGCGGCTGATCTGCATGTGTCTCAAATCTGATGGTGGGATCGAGAATGTATGCCGAGTTGTTCTTAATGGCAATGATATCAATTTGCCGAACACTTCCTTGTGTGGCTAGTCCCTGCACCTCTTGATGGACTGTAAACCCTACCTCCTTCAATGCCTCGGCCAGCATGGTGACGGATGTTGCGAAGGGCCTCACTATAGGGGCAGAAGCCAAGGATATCGGGAAGAGAGAATATGAACAACGTGTAACTCTGTGACAAGATTAAAAAAAAAAACACAAATATCTAGCGTTTAGATTTTGTTTTAAAATACGTTCACCTCGCTGTTACCATTGGCAACCTGATCTATACTAATAATAAATCTGTAGCCGAAATTTTTCTGGTAATTTTCGATTTTCCAAAAATAATTGGTCCTAACATATATAATTAACCACCCTGAAACCGAAAAACGCTTTTTTGACATTTTTGTTTGTATGTCTGTCTGTCTGTATGTTTGTTACCTTTTCACGCGATAATGGCTAAACGGATTTCGATGAAAATTGGAATATAAATTAAGTTCGTTGTAACTTAGATTTTAGGCTATATGGAATTCAAATTACATTATTTAAAAGGGGGGTTATAAGGGGGCCTGAATTAAATAAATCGAAATATCTCGCTTATTATTGATTTTTGTGAAAAATGTTACATAACAAAAGTTTCTTTAAAAATAATTTGCGATAAGTTTTACTCCTTCAAAAATTTTGATAGAACTGATATTTAATGAGATAAATGAGTTTTAAAATTAAAATAACTGCCATCTAAGGCAGTGTAATGAATTAAAAAACAAATGACTTCGTCTATAAGGGGCCTTGGACAACAACAACAATCGAAAGCTATAAAATATAGCCTACAGAGAATGTTTCTGTGTTTGTATGAAGTAATATCGGAAGCTAAATTAACCGATTTGTATAATTAATTATTATTTTACTATTGGAAAGTGTAGTTTCTCTAGATGGAAATAATGCTATAATGTTATTACAGTAACTTCTGATATAATATAATATAATATAATATAATATAATATAATATAATATAATATAATATAATATAATATAATATAATATAATATAATATAATATAATATAATGTAATATTATATAATATAATTTAAGTTATTTGAAGGGTTCAGAACCATAGTGGGCCAAGCGCCATTTACTGAATACGTAGAAAACAAGGGTTAAAATTAAGTTATTACCATAATTCAATGGAAACCTATAACAAGTAAAATAAAATATACACATTAAATCTAAATGATGTCAATTTTCATTAAACTATGGTTGCATGTAATATAAGTTAAGAAACATGTTAAAGGAATTGTCATTGCACCAAATGAGTGTCTCTGGGCGAAAATGATCGCATTTTAATTATTTGGATGCAATTTAAATTAAGTAACATATTAAACGATTTATCCTTCTATCAAACACGAATGTTCCCTGGATCAAATGTCCTATTTTAATTATGTAATTACTTCATATTTATTTCTAACGGGTGCAGCGAAGCGCACGGGTACGGCTAGTAAGTGATAAGCGATTTTATTTCTTAGTTCTCGTTAGTTTTACATATGTGTATGTGAAGCACATTTCGCCCAGTCCGTTATCTTCAGATAAATATTGCCCAAGTAACTAACTGTTCCGCGTCGACAACATGGCGACGGCATAGCGTAATCATATGAATGGCGTCTGAGGCGGCTTCAGCAATGGGAGATGATGCACGATTGCGCGGTAATTAAGCAATTCAGATGTGATACAGAGATAAAAATTGTACTAGTGGAAGAGAAACTGTTTATGGGAAACATCTCATATATTCCCACTCTCACCACTGCGCTTGTGTGTGTGTATCACGGAAGAGAATACGTTTCTGTCATCTCTGACTCTAGGCAGCGGTGATGCTGTTGCATCTCAACCAAGATCCCAGACGAATCTTTCTTCATCTTGCAATAAAGACGTACCACTTGTTTCCAACGCCGACAATGAGTAGCCGGTATCACGAACTACGATCGAGAATGTCAATCATTCTAAATGAGCGAGAAATTGGAAAAACTGACAGAGGTTTGTACAGTCGTGGCCAAAAGTTTAGAGCATCCCCTTGAAAAAGGCAATTTTACTCAATATATCATGTCACAACCTTAAATAATTATATGATTTTAGTATAGCTGAAAAGAATAGTCTTTTTTATTTATGATATGTACAAATCAAAAGTTATATGTCATGAATGGGTAGAATTGTGTATTTTTATTTTTTCTATAAAACACAAATCCAATACCATAAAAATTTCTGTAAATTGTAATTTGCGCTTCTAATAATTAATATTAATTTCCAGTGTTCCTAAAATGTAAGGAGACAATTTAAAGAAGAAAGTTGAATTAATTGTCACCATTTTTTCAAACAACTTACAAATTAACACAATTTTCCAATTAAAAAATAAAGAGTTAAAAGTCATATTTTGATTAATAACACAATATTTCTCTCCGAAATCCACTCAGAACTTTGTAGGATAACCTTTTACATTGTAACAGCATGTATTCTCTTTGGCATTGAGTTTATTAGATTATATATGTAACCCTTTCTCAGGGTTGTCCAACATGCTGCTAACTGCAATTTCAATTCTTGAAGATTTCTTACGTTCTTTTTGCCTACTTCCTTCCTAGAACCGCCCAGATATTCTCAATGGGGTTCAAATCTGGACTCCTAGCAGGTCAAGACAGTAGGGGTATACTATTATCGGTGAACCATGCCTTGGTTTTTCGAGAAGTGTGACGCGGGGCATTATCTTGCTGATATAACCAAATCTTTCTTGGATAACAACTTATTCTGACGAACACAACTAATCAACTAAGCTCTCAAATATTTTACAAGTACCTTTCATCTATCTATATTTACAATACAGACAAGCAGCTTGAAGAAACATGTAAACAAAACATCTTCCACCCAAACTACTCTCGGCTCCACAAGTAAAGAACCCTGGCCTCACACCACTTCTACACAGATGACAATGATTGACAGGCCAGTTAGGGGAAGCTGTTGCCACGTTTGCTCTTGACTCTTTAAATGTATTTTCTTTTGCAACTGGTTGGATTCTTTCAAAAATGGAAAATTCACAACACAGCATTCTCGGCGGTCTCCTGGCGGTATCTTTGTCCACAGTTTCACTAATTGGGGGAGCGTGTCAGTCAGATTTATGGCTTCCTGAACCCAACCCTGCAACGAAGGTTCTTTACTTGTGAAACCAAGAGTACAGTCATCCAACCCTAATAAAAGGGATTACTCCTAACAATAACAGTTTATGACAGGCAATAAATCACAGTCGCCACTCTGTGGCTTGAAGAAAACATAAGAAACCTCTTATTTTTCTTGATATTACAATTGATCCATCCTTAAACTGTTTCATAACCATATTTTCGTTACTTTTAAAATTAATTTATATTATTGAGAAATTCATTTTATCTGAAAAATGTAATAAATTAAAAAAAAACACAAAAAATTTTTAAAACAATCATTTTTGAAAACAACAAAATTAAAAACTTTATACATTTTCAGCTGGAACCAGTATATTTTCACTGCTAATAAATATTCAGGAAATACTTTCCATATAAATATTATATTTAAAAAAGTATCAATTTTTGAAGGGCTGCTCTAAATTTTTGGCCACGACTGTATGTATGTATTTATTCACACTGGAAATGATCATATACTCGGTGGCAATGGCAACTAATTACACTCCATAATGACAATAATAAACACAACTAATGAAAAATACAATTAATAATACTAATAATAATAATTAATACTAATACTACTACTACTACTACTAATAATAATAATAATAATAATAATAATAATAACTGTGTGGTTTTAGGCGTAACAGATCGACTATTAATCAGATTATTTTTATTCGACAGATATTGGAGAAAAAAATGGGAGTATAAGGGTAGCCTACAGTACATCAGTTATTCATAGATTTCAAAAAGGCATATGACTCGGTTAAGAGAGAAGTTTTATATAACATTCTTATTGAATTTGGTATTCCCAAGAAACTAGTTTGATTCATAAAAATGTGTCTTAATGAAACTTGCAGAAGAGTCCGTATAGGCCAGCTTCTGTCTGATGCGTTTCCAATTCACTGTGGGCTAAAGCAAGGAGATGCACTATCACCTTTACTTTTTAACTTTGCTCTAGAATATGCCATTAGGAAAGTCCAGGATAATAGAGAGGGCTTGGAATTGAACGGGTTACATCAGCTGCTTGTCTATGCGGATGACGTGAATATGTCAGGAGAAAATCCACAAACGATTAGGGAAAACACGGGAATTTTACTTGAAGCAAGTAAAGAGATATGTTTGGAAGTAAACCCCGAAAAGACGAAGTATATGATTATGTCTCGTGACCAGAATATTGTACGAATTGGAAATATAAGAATTGGAAAATTATTTTTCGAAGAGGTAGAAAAATTCAAATATCTTGAAGCAACAGTAAGAAATATAAAAACGACACTCAGGAGGACATTAAACGCAGAATAAATATGGGAAATGCGTGTTATTATTCGGTTGAGAATCTTTTGTCATCCAGTCTGCTGTCAAAAAATCTGACAGAATTTATAAAACAGTTATATTACCGGTTGTTCTGTATGGTTGTGAAACTTGGACTCTCACTTTGAGGGAGCAACAGAGATAAGGGTGTTCGAGAATAAGGTTCTTAGGAAAATATTTGGGGCTAAAAGGGATGAAGTTACAGGAGAATGTAGAAAGTTACACAACACAGAACTGCATGCATTGTATTCTTCACCTGACATAATTAGGAACATTAAATCCAGACGTTTGAGATGGGCAGGGCATGTAGCACATATGGCCGAATCCAGAAATGCATATAGAGTGTTAGTTGGGAGGCCGGAGGGAAAAAGACCTTTGCGGAGGCCGAGACGTAGATGGGAGGATAATATTAAAATGGATTTGAGGAAGGTGGGATATGATGGTAGAGACTGGATTAATCTTGCTCAGGATAGGGACCGATGGTGGGCTTATGTGAGGGCAGCAATGAACCTCCGGGTTTCTTTAAAAGTCATTTGTAAGTAATAATAATAATAATAATAATAATAATAATAATAATAATAATAATAATAATAATAATAATAATGTGCTTATAGATTCAAGTTTTCGTGATTTCTCTATAAATTTTACACCATCCATAAACCGTTTAAGGGGATGCGCTACTGAAAATGACCGTTTTTGAATAAATGTCATGTTTTTTTTTATTTTACTCTTCATATGCTAAATTCCAATGGTCCATTACCACAACCTGTGTTTCAGCTATAATATGCACTATAAAAAACATAGAAAACTCTTGTTTTAGATTCCAAAAAACGGTTTCCAAAATAAACGTGTTATTTTCAAATTTTATTTTAAAAGAGTTATTTCTTGACTTAGATCATTGAAATTTTCATGATTAATTCATAATCATGATCATAATATGCTGTTAAAATTTCAATACATTATCTCTTAAAATGTAGAAATTAGAAAATTCAGTAGAAAATTAAGATTCGTGGACCTCCTAGTATTTGCTCGCGGTACGTCTGGGTTCCACGGAACACACTTTGAGTAACGTTGGTTTAAAGCATGTACATTTCGCATTAAAAGACTCTACCAACAAAGTATAAAATAGAAGCAGCTCACTTAAAATTAAGACCAAACCAGCAGAAGATATTATGAACGATGTTAACACTGAGAAATGCATTCCACTCAACGTGTTTTGTGTTGCAGGACTCATTTGTTCATCAAAGAACCAGATGCGCCGCTCTCGAGCTGGACGGACTTCGGGCGCCCTTTCAGCCCTGCACTGTGGGGTTCTGCGGCGGGCACCCTGTTGCTATTGGCCGGCTCCTTGTGGCTTTCCCGATGTCACAGGGGCGCATGCTCCATGCTGGACTCTCTCTTCGCCGTGTTCGCTAGCTTCTGTCTGCAGGGTACGACCCACCCTACATCCGAGTCCTATGTGTGTGTCTTCTGTTTCCACACAAGTAACTGAATTAAGTCTCTGCAGCTTAACAAGTATTTATATTTCGCGAACTTGAAGCCACGGTTCCGTTGGTTCGCGTCGCGCTGTGTGATATCTTATTCACCGAAATGAGGAGCGAGTTTTAATGAAACTTGATTTATTTAAATCCTGAATTGCCGGTTCTGAAGTGTACAATTCCCTTAAGGGGTCTCATACAGTAGCGGTGCTGCAGATTGTAAACCTTTCACAAATTTTTAAATATCTCAGAGATAATTCAGTGGATCTTTCTCATTTCTCGTACACAAATAAGTGGTATTTGGGCCTTTCTTTTGGCATCAAGAAATTTATAATTATAAAATTAATTTTATTATTTTTAAGGAAGTAATTTGCTGCTACATAAGAGGACAAACATAGTATCTTCTCAACCACCTGTCAGATTCTAAGTTTCTCTTTTATTTCTGACTCCAGAAATACAGTGTTAGAGGGTGGACGACAGTGAACTTCCTACGTTAAAAAATCCTTGAACTACATTTTTTTTTATTTTGTCATGAGGAAAAAAGTCGTTTTTATTATACATTATTTAGTTAAACTTTATGAACTTATGCTTATATCCCTACGAAAGTGCTTCATCCTCTACAGTTTGAATGGCTGCAGATATCCTGAAATTTTTAAACAATTTGGAGAAATAGTTCAAGAGATATCTGTTTTTAGTTTGAAAAACTGCAACAAATTATTTCCTTTAAATTTTGAAAATAAAATAATACACTAGGCCTATTATGATAATTATAAATTTATTGATGCCAAATGAGAGACCCAAATACAAATCACTTGTGTACAAAATGAGAAAAATCCACTGAATTATCTCTGAGATATTTAAAATTTTGTGGAAGGTTTACAGTCTGCAGCACCGCTACTGTATGAGCCCCCTTAATCTGAACTACATTTCAGTTAGGTACTAAGTCAGGGTTTGAACCCAAGACTTGACACGTGAAGCCTGCTAGTCGGTTATTACAACTCCGACGACAACTAAACGAAAGAGGGCGAGTGGCTCAAAACTAGAGATGGGTAAAAAATAACACAACAGTTATTTTGGAACTGTTCCGGTCTCGGAACTATTGCAAAAATGAACAGTAGGTCGGAACCTCCTGTTCCGAAATAACACTGTTCCGACTCCGAGCTGCTCACTTGTCCAGCTGTTGCGGGCCCGCTGTACTGCGTTGCGCAAGGCATGTTCCGACTCCGAGACAACAGAGAACAGTCGGAACCATGACAGCTCCGGCTACACTGTTCCCGTCGTTCTTTATGTAGTACTTGGAACAAGTTGGAACTTGGAACTCTCACGTGGATGGATGAGGAAGCATGGAAATTGAAATCTCTGTAGTGTGATCATAAGTAATGACACAGAGCGAGGTGTGATGCGAAGTTTAAAGTACTACACTTTGGTACAGAGCGTTTCTAACATTTTACTAAGAGTGGGGTTTCAGGTTTCACTACTGCTAATATATCAATATATACAGTAGTTATATATTTTTATTATGTATGAACTTATATTATAAAGACGAAGTATATGATTTTGTCTCGTGACCAGAATATTGTACGAAATGGAAACATAAAAATTGGAGATTTATCCTTTGAAGAGGTGGAAAAATTCAAATATCTTGGAGCAACAGTAACAAATATAAATGACACTCGGGAGGAAATTAAACGCAGAATAAATATGGGAAATGCGTGTTATTATTCGGTTGAGAAGCTCTTATCATCCAGTCTGCTGTCCAAAAACCTGAAAGTTAGAATTTATAAAACAGTTATATTACCGGTTGTTCTGTATGGTTGTGAAAGTTGGACTCTCACTCTGAGAGAGGAACATAGGTTAAGGGTGTTTGAGAATAAGGTGCTTAGGAAAATATTTGGGGCTAAGCGGGATGAAGTTACAGGAGAATGGAGAAAGTTACACAACACAGAACTGCACGCATTGTATTCTTCACCTAACATAATTAGGAACTTAAAATCCAGACGTTTGAGATGGGCAGGGCATGTAGCACGTATGGGCGAATCCAGAAATGCATATAGAGTGTTAGTTGGGAGACCGGAGGGAAAAAGACCTTTAGGGAGGCCGAGACGTAGATGGGAGGATAATATTAAAATTGATTTGAGGGAGGTGGGGTGTGATGATAGAGACTGGATTAATCTTGCACAGGATAGGAACCGATGACGGGCTTATGTGAGGGCGGCAATGAACCTTCGGGTTCCTTAAAAGCCATTTGTAAGTAAGTATGAACTTATATTATATTATTATTATTATTATTATTATTATTATTATTATTATTATTATTATTATAGCTAAGTATTAAGAAAAGTAAAAATAAAAATTAATGATTTTAATTTTTTTTAATATGTAGAACGGAAAACAAAAATTACATACTACACGTTTTAAATATCATGTTAAATTTTTGAGTTGGTTACCGTATCTACATGACTTCATATACCAATTAATGTTGCATTCTGACCTTGTATTCAACAGCTGTTTATTTAATAAACATGAATCTTCTGTCCGCATACACAGCCAGTTTCCAAACCGATTCGAATGTGCATTGGAATGTCATCTATTGAGAAGCATGTGTGCTACGATGTCATGCCGATAACGTATTTTAAGAGGAGTTCGAGCGATGAGTGCTCCAACGTATGTGCGAGCCGCTTGGGGAAGAGGGAGGGTACTGTACCGCCCTTTGAACGACTCCTCAAATGGAGCGAGAGTCGAAGAGATAACTCGCATCAGTGAACGATTCAGACACATCTCAACTTGTATATTTTTAACTGTTATTTCGGAACTGTTGTTTGGAACATAGTATTTTTCCGGAACCGGAACAATCGGAACTGTTCCGGGAAAAGAACAACTTCGGCCATCACTACTCAAAACCCTCAGCTTTATTCAATTCTCCCAGGCTTGGGTCACGTGTCAATTCTGTTGTCAAACTTACATGGTCTGACAGAGTGACGTTGCATATTGACGTCATGGTCCCGTGGTGGGATGTCATCTTATTTGAGTCCAGCTAGGGTGAACTGTGACTCGTACCCTCGCACAGTGGTTCATTTTCCCGAATTCCTGGCCAAAACCCCAAAACTGAAACATATAGGAGAGGATTGTTTGTTGTCTGAAGTTGAAGAGGAAGGACAGGGCATGTAGACATCGTATATCTTATCTCCCATCTCCAGTCCTGTGCTTGTAAATACGTGGCTGAAAATGCGGCTCTCTTGGACAATGCAGTTGCTGAGTTTGCGTGGTGAAAGAAAGGTCGTTTTTGAAATGTTATAAATAAGTGGTATAAGTGTGAAAATAAAAGCTGAAGCATGGATTCGATTCCTGGAGATGTGTAGAATATTTGAACATAGTTTTAATTTATTACTTAATTAACTAACGGCATTTAGATATTAAATAATATAGTCATGTTGGTTGTGGTTGAAAATGTGAAAGCGGCAGATTCACGGAGGTTAAAAGTTATCGGTCCTGCGAGGTCTCGTGAGGTGATAAGACGCATGACTTCAAGTCAGGGGTTATTGTCTTAATGATAAAGCACAGACTATATGTCTGGCCAGAATAATTCTTATGATATTAATATTAAATTATTAAAACCCTTATATGATATTACTATGAACTTATTAAAACCCTAAGTTATGAGCCTCTGGGGCCCGTAGCTCGACCACTGGGGTCGGGATACATAACTACTGTACTACAGAATATAAATTATTGCGTAATTCTTAATATGTTTTGCCTTTCCCTTCATCATCATCATCACCACCACCATCATCATCATCATCATTAGAGATAGGTAAATCAGACAAGACTCACGCCCGTACCTGGTTGCTGTCAGGCTTGGGTTCCGGTGACGCTACAAAGCAAGTTAACTTTTATGACTGAACCCATTCAGCCCGGGTTTTATAGGTTCAGTCCAGGCGGGACCCAAGAAAGCCTGCCTATTTGCTCGTATTATAAGCTAGAGTGACTTGCATTCACGGAAGCCAGTCTGCGCTAGTTAAGATGAAACAGTACTAGTTTGAAACCTAAGTTCGTTGGCTATTTAGTCACTTCAAAAAATCTTTAGCTTATGGCCCAACACGGCAGAAAATTCTTGATTAAAGAAACACAGTTTTACGATTTATTGCGCTACAGAATTCATAAAGTAATGAGACAATATTATACATTTCATATTCCTGCAAAGTGCATCTGACTCAACAAAATAGTAACATTTCGTAACTTGTGACTAGTTGAGAAGGGAAGGGAAGGGAAGGGAAGAGAAGGGAAGGGAAGGGAAGGGAAGGGAAGGGAAGGGAAGGGAAGGGAAGGGAAGGGAAGGAAGTGAAGGGATGGGAAGGGAATGGATGGGAAGGGTAGGGAAGGGATGGGAAGGAAAGGGATGGGAAGGGAAGGGATGTGAAGGGAAGGGAAGGGATGGGAAAGGAAGGGATGGGAAGGGAAGGGATGGGAAGGGAAGGGAAGGGATGTGAAGGGAAGGGAAGGGAAGGGATGGGAAGGGATGGGAAAGGAAGGGAAGGGAAGGCATGGGATGGGAAGGGAAGGGATGGCAAGGAAAGGGATGGGAAGGGATGGGAAGGGAAGGGATGGTAAGGGAATGGATGGGAAGGGAAAGGATGGGAAGGAAAGGGAAGGGTTGGGAAGGGAAGGGATGGGAAGGGAAGGGAAGTGAAGGGAAAGGAGGGCAGGGGATGGGAAGGGAAGGGAGGGGGAAGGGATGGGAAGGGAATGGATGGGAAGGGAAAGGATGGGAAGGAAAGGGAAGGGTTGGGAAGGGAAGGGGAATGCAAACAGAAGAAGGAGACGACTATGAGAACAAGGGAAATACAGGGACAATAAGGGAAAGACAACTAAAACAAGAGGAAGAAAAGGAGAATAAGGGGAAGACAAGTCGAACGAGGGGAAGACAAGAAAAACAAGGAACGACGAGGAGAACAAGGGGAAGGAAAGGAGAATAAGGTAAATACAAGGACAAGAGAAAGACAAGGAGAACAAGGGAATGCAATCAAAACAAGGGAAATATAAGGAGAGTAAGGGGAAGAGATCAAGGTGAATACAAGGAGGTTAAGAGGAATACAGGAAAAACAAAGTGGAAGGAAAGAACAAGGAGAAAGGGAATACAAGGAGACCAAGGAGAATACCAGGAGGAAAAGGTAAAGACAAGGAGAACAAGGAGACTGCAAATAGAACAAGGAATGACAAGGAAAATACAGGAGAACAAGCGGAATATAAGGGGAAGAAAGTGGAAGGCAAGGAGAACAAGGGGACACAAGGATAACAAGGAGAATACAAGAAGAACAAGCGGAATATAAAGAGAAGATGGAAGACGACAAAAGGGGAACAGAAGGAGAAGAAAAATACAAGGGGAACAAGGGGAATACGAAAAGGAGGTGGAAGACAAAGAGAGGAAGAGAAATGCAAGAAGAAGATGGAAGATAAAGAGAAGAAGGGAAATACAAGGAGAACGAGGGAAATACAAAGAGATGAATGGAAAGAGGCCTATAAGAGAACAAGGAGAACAAAGGTAATACAAGGAGAACACGAGAAACACAATAACAAGTCTTACCATGACTTTACAGACACACTGTACAATACAATAGGCCTATATCATAATATAATATATAGCTGTAACATTACGCCGATAGTTGAAGTCTTCCTATATTAATGACAAATAATAACCCCTTTACAAGGTAAGCCCTTACGTAATGGAATGTCAGACTACAAGTAATGTTCCTTTCTCATTTTTCCTTAAATATTTGCATACAATGGAGGATATTAAATAGTATAAATGATGCACTCTCATACATCTTATCTGTAGCTTATGAGAGACGTAGAGATTGATTGCAAACATTCAATCCTTCCAGGTTCTCATATTTGACTTTAATCTCAACATAAATCAACGGGAAAGATCATGCTATGCATGTTACATTATATTTCATATAGGCCAGTGAAAGGCATACAAAGAGATTCAGTCACTTTGATAGAAACCCTATAGTGGGCAGATAGTCTCAAAGAAATTAATGTTGAGGTGAGAATGTTTGCACTATGGGTTTTATGTTCAAAACCAGTCTTGTGTATTATTATTACTATTATTTATTTACTTATTTATTTATTTACTTATTTATTTATCTACTTATTTATTTATTAATTTATCTACTTATTTATTTATTTACTTATTTATTTGTTTATTTATTTACTTATTTATTTATTTTTATTTACTTATTTATTTATGTATTTATTTACTTATCTACTTATTTATTTATTTACTTTTTTATTTATTCATTTATCTACTTATTTATTTATTTATTCATTTATCTACTTATTTAATTGTTTATTTACTTATTTATTTATTTACTTATTTATTTATTTACTTATTTATTTGTTTATTTATTTATTTTTTATTTACTTATTTATTTACTTATTTATTTATGTATTTATTTACTTATCTACTTATTTATTTATTTACTTATTTATTTACTTATTTATTTATTCATTTATCTACTTATTTATTTATTAATTTATCTACTTATTTAATTGTTTATTTACTTATTTATTTATTTACTTATTTATTTATTTACTTATTTATTTGTTTATTTATTTACTTATTTATTTATTTTTTATTTACTTATTTATTTACTTATGTATTTATGTATTTATTTACTTATCTACTTATTTATTTATTTACTTATTTATTTATTCATTTATCTACTTATTTATTTATTTATTCATTTATCTACTTATTTAATTGTTTATTTACTTATTTATTTATTTACTTATTTATTTGTTTATTTATTTACTTATTTATTTATTTTTTATTTACTTATTTATTTACTTATTTATTTATGTATTTATTTACTTATCTACTTATTTATTTATTTATTTACTTATTTATTTATTCATTTATCTACTTATTTATTTATTTATTCATTTATCTACTTTTTTAATTGTTTATTTACTTATTTATTTATTCATTTATCTACTTATGTATTTATTTATTTACTTATTCATTAATGTATTTAAACACGGTCCTATTTCAGGCCAAGAAGACTCCACGGGTAGCACTCCCAGTCATGTGATCTCTGTGACGTCATACGCGACAGCCGTCGTGCTGATGTCAGGATATTCCGCGTCCCTCATATCGAGTCTCGCCTCCCGCAAAATCAGTCTGCCCTTTATTGACTTCCAGGGCGTCCTAGAGGACGGGTCCTACAAGGTCGGGGTGCTTGCCAGCTCCGCTCAGTTGGACATACTCAAGGTGCACTAAGTTCAACATGACTTAAATAACTCACACACTTACAGAATGTCTCAAATTTCGTATATATAAATAGATTGTCCTCTTTGAATTCCCAAAGAGGGGAGCATGATTAAATATGACGAAAAATAAATAAATTGTCCTATTAAAAATAAATTTTGATATGCGAAAAACATATTAGTTGATGTGGCGTAATTTTGAAAGTTGTGGCGCACAGAATTTTTAAAGTACGCTCCATTTTTATCGCGATATCCTATAACTTCAGCTTTTTTCTTAATTTTTCCTTTAAAGTACTCTTTCATATATAAAAACTACATTTATCGTACAAAAAATCTGATGCGCATTTATTGCTTTCTCAGTTGCTATGACGACGTTTTTGAAACTCTAGTGCACATGGTTATTAACGACACTAAACTTTGATTGCAAATCCCGGTAATTTACATTTTTTGCTTTAATCCCTACAGGAAGTTATATAGCCTACAGAGTGTAACAGAATAACTATTCATAATTTTCTGATACGATAGAGAACATAAAAATAAACATTTTTCCTTAATAAAGTAGTAAAGTTCTGTTACACCTTGCATATATAGGCCTACTGAACTAAGTCAGTCATCAATTTCTGGGGGTTATTCTCTGAGATATTTCAAACAAAAAAGTATAATACAATTTTGCTCGTTTTTGATTCCTTTTGGAGATAAAAATTCTTTTATATGAAACGTTTCATAGCGTGTTTTGGGAAAACCACTGATTTAATTCCCAATATACTCAGCCAATTTAAGGGAGCAGTGTATTATGATAATAAATGATTGAAAGAATTTTAGTTTTGTCCTTTAAATTTGCAGAAATTTGATCCGCATTAATGTAACATTTTAAAATTCCTTTTCAGAACGAAAAATTATGACCTAGATAGAATTATTATAAATGGTTCGATAATATAACAGATGAACTTTATAAAATATATTATACAATTTGCATGCATATAGAGTGTTAGTTGGGAGGCCGGATGGAAAAAGACGTTTGGGGAGGTCGAAACATAGATGGGAGGATAATATTAAAATGGATTTGAGGTAGGTGGGATACGATGATAGAGACTGGATTAATCTTGCTCAGGATAGGGACCGATGACGGGCTTATGTGAGGGCGACAATGAACCTCCGGGTTCCTTAAAAGCCAGTAAGTAAGTAAGTAAGTAAGTAAGTAAGTAAGTAAGTAAGTAAGTAAGTAAGTAAGTAAGTAAGTAAGTAAGTAAGTAAGTAAGTAAGTAAGTAAGTACAGTATTATACAATTTGTGTAAACTAAACAATTAGAGTCCCGCGCCGTGGCGTCGCGGTCTAAGGTATCCCGCCTAGGACTCGCGTTACGGAATGCGCGCTGGTTCGAGTCCTCATGGGGGAAGAAATTTTCTCATGAAATTTCGGCCAGTGTATGGGACCGGTGCCCACCCAGCATCGTGATACACTTGGGGAGCTACGATAGGTAGCGAAATCCGGTTGCGAATACCAGCTATAACGGCTCGGAGGATCATCGTGCTAACCACATGATACCTCCATTCTGGTTGGATGATCGTCCACCTCTGCTTCGGCATGTGGGCGTGAGGCCAGCAGCCGGCTGGTTGGTCTAGGCCCTTCACGGGCTGTAGCGCCACGGATTATTATTATTATTAAACAATTAGAACGGTTTGCGCATGTGAAAAAGTTGGATGCAAATAGATTACGAAAGAACAATTTGAAGTGGGTCCCAACTAGAAAGAAAAGAATTAGAACGGCATAAGGAAACATAGCTGGAGGTGTTCTTGGCATGATGGAAGCGAGTGTACTACAAAATGGTGACTGGGAAGGTAGAAATGATTAGAGAAAGAACATTTCTATTGCATAAAATTTGGGCACAGGAAGATGCATTTACTTTTAAAACCTGTAAGCTATGGTATGCAAGAATGGACACCCTGTATTCAATGTTTCGCAGGAAATAATGCATCCGACTGTTCGCCAAGTGTACACGCATCTGGTGGCCCCCTACGAGGAGGGTCTGCCCCAGACGGACCTGGAGGGACTTCAACGGGTGTGTCGAGAGAAGAAGTATGCCTACATGGCGGAGCGCATGGAAACCAGGAGCATGACGCGCAATCTAAGCTGCAGGGTGGCGTCGCTGCCCAACGCCTTCATGCCCATCACGCTGGCCATGGTCATCGCGAAGGACAGCCCCTACCGAGGACACTTCAGCTTCTAGTGAGTTACCAATACGCAGTGCTAGTAACTATATATATATAAAAAAAATCAACTCCAACAACTCATTTATTTATTTGGCACAGTCCCTTTCGTTCTTTCAATGTTCCACAATCTATCTCCCACCCACCCAGCCATTCTATCAGTCTCATTTATCTGCACCAAGCTATCTGCCTATTCTATTCATCCCATGCTATAATTTCCATCCTATCCGTTCTGACGTATCAGTTCCATCCTACCCGTCATGAACTATCCATCCAATCCTCCCCATGCTATCCCTCCCATCGTATAGCCTATGTGTCTCCTATTCGTCCTATCCTATCTGTCCCATCCTACTCGACTCATGTTATCCGTCCCATTCTATCCGCCCCATCCTATCTGTCTATTCAATTCGTTCCATGCTATAAGTCCCATCCTATCCGTTCTAACGCATCCGTCCCATACCATCCATCATGACCTATCCGTCAAATCTATTCGCCCCATGCTATCCCTCCCATCCTATAACATACGTGTCATCCTATTCGTTTCATGCTATCCGTCCCATGCTATCCATCCTATTCGTCCAAACCTATCCGTTCTGACGTATCCGTCCCATCGTATCCGTCATGATCTATTCGTCCCATCCTATCCGTCAAATATATCCGCCCCATGTTATCCCTCCTATTCTATAGCCTACGTACCATCTTATTCGTTCTATCCTATCTGTCCCATCCTATTCGACTCATGCTATCTTTTCTATGCTATATCTCCCATCCTATATGTTCCATCCTATTCGGCCAATCCTATGTTCCATTCTATTCGTCCTATCCTATCTCTTCCATCCTATCGGACTCATGCTATGTCACATGCTATTCCCATCCTATATGTTCCATTCTATTCGTCCTAGCCTATCTCTCTCATCTTATCGGGCCCATGTTATCCCTTCCATCCTATATGTTTCATCCTATTCGTCCCATCGTATGTCCCATCCTATATGTTTCATCCTATTCGTGCTATCGTATTCCCATCCTATATGTTTCATCCTATTCGTCCTATCGTATGTCCCATCCTATATGTTTCATCCTATTCGTCCTATCGTATGTCCCATCCTATATGTTTCATCCTATTCGTCCTATCGTATGTCCCATCCTATATGTTTCATCCTATTCGTCCTATCGTATGTCCCATCCTATATGTTTCATCCTATTCGTCCTATCGTATGTCCCATCCTATATATTCCATCCTATTCGTCCTATCGTATGTCCCATCCCATATGTTTCATCCTATTCGTCCTATCGTATGTCCCATCCTATATGTTCCATTCTATTCGTCCTATACTCTCTCATCTTATCGGACACATGTTATCCCTCCCATCCTATATGTTTCATCCTATTCGTCCTATCGTATGTCCCATCCTATATGTTCCATTCTATTCGTCCTATCCTATCTCTCCCATCCTATCCGTCTCATGCTATCCATTCCATCCTATTTTTCAAATCTTATACGCCCCATACTATCTGTCCTATCAAATCTATCCCATCCAATCAGTTCTATCTTATCCGTCCCTCCTAGTCGTTCAGTCCTATCCATCTAATCTTATCTGTCCCATCCTATCCTTTAATCCTACCCATCTAATCTTAACCGTCCCATTCTATTCATCTAATCCTACCCGTCCCATCTTATCCATCTAATCCTACCTGTCCTAGTCTATTCATCTCACCCTAACCATACCATCCCTCCATCCATCCAATGCACCCTATCCTGCCTAAACGCCCGTATATCTTTCTTTCCACCTACCCATTCACTATTTTAGCCATCCATTCTTCTATTTATGGAATGCTGTATTTCATTCCAAGAATTATTTCATTATTTGACAAGTTATTTATTTTTATTTCTGACAATAAACAAAATTCCATTTCCTACGCGAGACTCCAATCCACGATAATCGCATTCACGCAGCGCCAAAGCCACAAATCTTAGCCGTCGCCTAACTGCAGAAGGATCGAGAGCGAAGCAGCTACATACAGTAGAGACACAATTCCACTAATACTCCAATTATTCTATGAGTCTGATCCCACCAATGCTCCATCTTATCGTTTCATAAGGTTCCTGCCTAGTTTAGAAGGCTTAACCAGTCTCTCCGCTGATTACAGTGTGCAAGAGATGAGGCGCTCTGGCCTGCTCCAGCGGATGCAGCAAAGGACTCTGCCACGCAAGCCAGAAGCCAGGGAACCGCCGACAACAGTAGTGACGCTGCTGCACGTGGCGCCCCTCTTCGCCGTCTTGGCGCTGGGCGTCGCTCTCTCCGTCATCATACTGTGCATTGAGCGGTGGACACATGGGTACCGCAACCGTGTATCCCAGCGATACAGTATATCAACGAGCAACACAGAAACTTAGAAATGTCAGCACTCACATGTACTGAATGGCCCAAAATAAAGTAGGCCTTTACCAAGAAGTTTTTTCAGCACCTTAAGATTGCCACCAGTATACTTAAACTATATTAGGTTTAAGTATATCCTAATTTAAACCTAAGTCTAATTGCTGAAATAAATCAATAATCCATAAACTGTTTAACGAAAAACATAACAATCGGATAACGCTTGTAGTCTGGCGAGTTAGTAAGTTTTGCTACACCGTCTCCGAGAACATATTGCCAATCTATTGTTAGCAAACAACAATTTTCACACTAATGTTTCTGCTGTCCTTCTAAGTATCAGTGGTGTAGCTACTCGCTATCCCTTTAGGCAGCATTTTCATTTTACATCTACTTATAAAATTTCACCATTTATGATTATACAGTATCGGCAAAAAGTTTAAGGACATCCATCCAAAATATATAATTAGCTATAGACCTTGAACTTTGTGATAACATACACATTTTACTGTTTGACCTTAAAGTACAGCAGAAATGCTACTTTTTAGTAAAACCCAGGAGTCCCTAGCTCTATCCATTCAAAATGTATGGTTTTGTTTAAAATTAGCCACCCTTAAAAATGACATTTGTATATAACAAAAAATTATAACTTGAAAATGATTTCAATTTCAATTTCAATTTATTTATTTCAAATATACAGAATAAAGAAATATAATTACAAAACAAACAAAGAGAAATACAAATAAAATAATACAAGCAATATAAAAAGAAGATACAGTAGTATTAACAAAATTTGAGACCGAATGAGCAGCGCTCGTGCTCGGTCGCAGTTCAGATATAATATTAAAATAAAAAATAATAATAATATAAATAAGTAAGTAAAATAAAATAGGAACTAAAATATAATTACAGCGGCAATGGAATTATATAATATAATATTAACAATATAGAAGAATAATATCGCACGTGAAAAGTAGGACTAATATATATTTCAAAATTATAGAATACAAATATAATATAGGTTGATTAATTCATACATATAGGCTATAAATTTATTTAATCAAATTGAAGATATTAACACGTTTCTAATTTTCTTGTTATATGTTAGTGGGTTACATGTTAGAAGTTCTGGGTGTAATTTAGTTAAAGCATTGTACAACCGAGCCGATTTGAGCTAGATTTCTGAATTGTTTTACACAACCTGGTCTATCAGATAGTAATCAGGCCCTTATTGCTAAAACTCATAAAAAAAAGTGTGTTAACATTTGGGGAGGTTTGAATATTTGCTAAATTTAGTGAAAAACGAATAAAATGTAGCAAGAAGAAACAATGATTTTAATTTCCCTCCAGTGCTGCCTAGATCGTCACAACATCTCTCCTTGTGTCACAGCGATGTACTAGGATGGTTTGGCCACATTGCTGATCATAGAGAGGGAAATTCAAAACAATATCTCTTCTTGTTATATTTTATTCCTTTTCCACTAAATTTAGAAAAAACTGAACTTCCCCACTCGTAACTTTTAATACATAGTTTTACGAGTTTTAGAAATAACGGTCTGGTTGCTACTTGATAGACCTGCTTGTATAAAAAAATTCAGAAACCTAGCTCAAACCAATTTCAAGTTATAATTCTTTTTTTGTTAATATAAATTATGTTTTTTAAGCGTGCCTTAAAAATTTATAAACAATACTATAATGTTTGAATGGATAGAGTTAAGAGACACCTGTTTTTTTTTTACTAAAAAGTAGCATTTCTACTGTACTTTCAGGTCAAACAGCAAAATGTGTATGTTAGCACAAAGTTTAAAACCTGTAGCTCATTATCTGTTTTGGATGGATGTCCTTAAACGTTCTGTTGACACTGTAGCTGGAGATACAGGATGTACAAAATGAAAGCTGTCAAACTTATATAGATCTACTGAACAAAAAATTTTAAAAACATCCTGTCTCGCACTCTTTTATCAATAAAGTCTAATAAAAATCGCAATCTTAAGATAGAGACTAGCCATTGATTAACTCATAGCAGAAAGCAAAGAATCCGAGAACAGAATTAGGGAGAAGAATCCGAAGGATTTAGAGTATGATGGACAGCAGAAAGAGGAGAAGAATATGGTGAAATACAAGGTGGAGGAGAAGGAAAAGAAACTGAAGAAAAAGAAGGACTTATTATATGACATATTTCTGCAATACCTCCCAGCAGCGATAATATAGTGCAATGTGCTAACAGGAAGCATATAGATTGGACATCCCTCACAGTATTAACATTCCTGCCAGACGCACGTGTGGCACGTGAGCTTTGTCACTGAGCCACATTGTATGAGAGTGAAATCCATTCAAGTGGCCAACAACAATGCATCAGACAGTGCCATCACGGCTATGCAGACTAACCTGCAACATCCGCTATGCTGTTTAAGAATAGATTCAACTTCTACGTCGACAGCCAAGAAGATAACAGAGCAGTATTTCAGAAGAAGGGACTGAAATTTGGAAACGTGATTTTTATACAACTTACAGCAAATTATAGCATTTGAAGAGTGGACTGCAAAAGAAATATCTTTCAAGTGATCACCCTAAAACTAATGGTCAATATTTTTAAATATGTTAGTAATCTGCTTGTGGTTCAATAACAAGAGTGTTGGAAAAATTTTTCACAATATATACAGGGTGATTCAAGAGGATTTACCGTCACTTACGGAGCTTTTTCCCGAAGACATTCTGAGCAAGAAATGTCATATAAACATTTGTCCTAATCTCAGTATTTTTAGTGTTACATTAATTTGAAGTTGTTTGTAAAATAGCATTAATCTTTAGTTTTAAGGGTAAAAAAATATTGTAGATAAAGAATGAACTATTCAGGAGTATCATTTCATTAATTAGCTAGTATTCTGAAGCTAGAAATGTGTTGTGAATTCCATAGTTGCTTCGTACAGATTTTTTTTTCGATTTTTAACTACAAAATTACATTTCCTTACGCATTTATCACAACAATTGTTACAAATCACGCCTCTTTTGTAGATTATTTAAGACTGTACATTAGGATGCATAATTAAACTGTAAAGAATCAAGTTCTAAAGTCGTATGACCTGTAACAAATTTTTGTGATAAGTAAGTAAGAATGATGTAAATTTTAGTTAAACACGGAAAAACAAAATCTGTACAAAGCAATTAACAACATATTTTTTGCTTCAGAACACTAGCCAATTAAAGAAATGATACTTCTGAATAGTTCATTCTCTATTTGTAATATTATTTTACCCTTAAAACTAAAAAAAAAAAAGTATTTTACTAACAATTTAAAATTAGTGTAACTTTGAAAATATTGAGATTAGGGCAAATGTTTATATGACTTTTTTCCTCAGAATGTCTTCGGAAATAAGCAGGGACGGTAAATCCTCATGAATCACCCTGTATAACCGGGAAGGCATCTACAGAGTGAGCCGTAAGTATTGTTATTAATTTCAGAGGCTACTCATTGAGATATTTCAAACAAAAAAGTTTAATACGGTTTTGCTCGTTTTCGCCTCCTTTCCGAGGAAAAAAATATTTTATATAAAACATTTAATAGCGTGTTTCGGTAAAGCCATTCATTTAATTCCCAATATGCTCAGTCAATTTAACAGAGCAGTGTATTATGATAATAAATGATTGAAAGAATTTTAGTTTTGTCCTTTAAATGTGCAGAAATTTGACCCGAACAAATGTAACTTCACGTTCTCCAAAGGAATTTTTAAAAGTTAGGTTAGTGCCTGGAAAGAGACAGATATACGTGACCCCGGATACCCTGAACAGCTCGCATGTTCGAGATGGCGGGTGAGAAAACGAGTAATGTAAACATAACACACACAATTGCTATTAAAGACGGATCGGGATTTTTATTTCTTGTATGTAAATTTACCGGTTACCACTTTAAAAACAAAAGTGGGAGGGAACTATTTCTAATTGCCTGAAGATAATGCTTGCAGTACGATAAACGGAGTTTCTTTATAGGTCAATTTCTGTCGGATGCTTTTCCAATTCACTACGGACTAAAGCAAGGAGATGCACTATCACCTTTACTTTTTAACTTTGCTCTAGAATATGCCATTAGGAAAGTCCAGGATAACAGAGAGGGTTTGGAATTGAACGGGTTACATCAGCTTCTTGTCTATGCGGATGACGTGAATATGTTAGGAGAAAATCCACAAACTATTAGGGAAAACACGGAAATTTTACTTGAAACAAGGTAAAGCGATAGATTAGGAAGTAAATCCCGAAAAGACAAAGTATATGATTATGTCTCGTGACGAGACTATTGTACGAAACGGAAATATGAAAATTGGAAATTTATCCTTCGAAGAGGTGGAAAAATTCAAATATCTTGGAGCAATAGTAACAGACATAAATGACACTCGGGAGGAAATTAAACACAGAATAAATATGGGAAATGCGTGTTATTATTTGGTTGAGAAGCTTTTATCATCCAGTCTGCTGTCCAAAAAATCTGAAAGTTAGAATTTATAAAACAGTTATATTACCGGTTGTTCTGTATGGTTGTGAAACTTGAACTCTCACTTTGAGAAAGGAACACAGGTTAAGGGCATTTGAGAATAAGGTTATTAGGAAAATATTTGGGGCTAAGATGGATGAAGTTACAGGAGAATGGAGAAAGTTATACAACGCAGAACTGCACGCATTGTATTCTTCACCTGACATAATTAGGAACATTAAATCCAGACCTTTGAAATGGGCAGGGCAAGTAGCACATATGGGCAAATCTAGAAATGTATATAGACTGTTTAGTTGGGAGGCCGGAGGGAAAAAGGCCTTTGGGGAGGCCGAGACGTAGATGAGAGGGTAATATTAAAATGGATTTGAGGGAGGTGGGATATGAGGATAGAGATTGGATTAATCTTGCTCAAGATTGAGACCAATGGCGGACTTACGTGAGGGCGGCAATGAACCTCCGGGTTCCTTCGGAACCATAAGGAAGTAAGCAGATTTTTCTTCGAAACATTAGTAGTTACTGAATAATTGCAAGTTGGTTTCTTTGAAATAAGTACTTCTTAAGTGTGTAAAGAATGTTCAGAACCTCAATAAAATTATGCAACAAGTATTTTTATATTGTATATATTATAGTGTCGCTATTTAATCAATAATTGATTATTATTATTATTACAACAGAAGAAATAGAGAGACCCATTGCAAAACTATACTGCATAGCATTACGTAGAACTGCTTGTGTGTGGTGTGAGAAATGAAACAAGGAGAACAAGGGCAGAGGGAAGACAAGAAGAACAAGAGGAATACTAGCAGAATAAGGGAAAGGTAAGGAGAACAAGGAGAAGATAAGAAGAACAAGGTGAAAACGAGGAGGACACGGGCAATATACAGAAAACAAGGGGAATATAAGGAGAACAAGGGGAAAATACAACGATAAAAGGTAATATGATCAGAAGAAGTGGAATATAAAGAGAAAAAGGGGCACACAGGGCAAAACAAAGGAAAAACAAGGAAAACAAGAACAAGTAGACTATAAAGAGAAGAAAGGGAAGAAAAGAAGAATGAGGGGCATATAAGGAGAACAAAGAAAGACGAGCAGTATATACAAGAAGAACAAGAGGAATGCAAGGAAAACAAAGCGAATGGAAGGGGAACAAAGGAACACAAAGAGAATCGGAATACAAAAAGGAAATACAGAGATAATAAGGGAATACAAGGAGAAAACAATCAGAACAAAGGAAACACAGGAAAAATAAGGGAAGGCAAGGAGAGAACAAGGGGAAGACAAGGAGAACAAGGGGAACACAAGAAGATAATATAAGGAGACCAAGGGAGTCGGAAAAGGATGGTTTCGAAAACATAACACGAAAGGATTTTTTTTTTATTTTCAGTAGGTTATTTTACGACGCTTTATCAACAGCTTAGGTTATTTAGCGTCTGAATGAGATGAAGGTGATAATGCCGGTGAAATGAGTCCGGGGTCCAACACCGAAAGTTACCCAGCATTTGCTCATATTGGGTTGAGGGAAAACCCCGGAAAAAACCTCAACCAGGTAACTTGCCCCGACCGGGAATCGAACCCGGGCCACCTGATCTCGCGGCTAGACGTGCTAACCGTTACTCCACAGGTGTGGACTGGATTTCTTCATGTGGTGTAATGCAAAGACTGTTTTTACTAACTAACAGTTATTCATATTGGTGATCTGAAGACCTACCTCAGAAATTTAAAAATACTAACAATTTTTGGAATTGCTTCATTTTTGACGTTCTCTTCTCCTTTACTTTTTTCCAAAACTATAAAAAAGTGACAATGGAGTGGATCAATAGGTCTTAGCTTTGAAGAAGATTGTTAAGAGTTAAGTTAAGAGGAAATGGGTTACAGATTTCTATTCGGGAGGTCTGAAGTTCGATCTTATGGACCTGACCTAGGTTTCTTGTTGTTTACGAAGTCACTCCACGCGAATGCCGGGGCAGTATTCATTGCAAAGAGTCATGACCCGCTTATTTCCAAACCCTGTAACTCTATATCACCACTTATGTCCATATAACATCCGTCTCCCGAGGCAGACCTGACTGATAAGCATTGGAATTAGTTGAAAATGTTGCTCTCTGTCGAGAGGCAAAAGACATCTGTAGCATGAGTGATAACCTGAGGCTTAAGTGGAAACGCCCAAAGAATTGAATGAAGACATTTCATTATTCTCAAAATATCGGTATGACCATAGCTTCATGTCTTATCCGCGCATTCAAGTCTAAAGTAGAGTTAGTGTTCTTACCTACCATTCAAATCTCCATAAGTTCTCATGACATTGCTAATACCAATCAATTACAAACTGCTCTACACACATTTTCATATGTGTTCTTTAACTATATATGTAAATATAGGCCTACATATTAGCGTATTGAGCTTCTAAATGGGAAGAAATAGAACCTATATCAAGCTTCATGTCTTATCAGCGCATTCAAGTCTAAAGTAGAGTTAGTGTTCTTACCTACCATTCAAATCTCCATAAGTTCTCACGGCATTGCTAATACCAACAAGTTTCAAACTACCCAAACAAGTTTCATATACGTGTGTTGTCTAATTATATATGTACATATAGGCCTGAATATTAACGTAATTAGATTCTTAAAAGGAATTGAATTGAACTGAATTTACGGAAGGTGGTATGCTACGGAATGATGACGAAATGGAGAAATGGTGATGGAATGACGTAAATGTCTAAACTGACTGAGCATATTGGGAATTAAATCAATGGCTTTCTGAAAACACGCTGTGAAATATTTCATATAAAACAATTTTTATCTCAGAAAGGAAGCCAAAACGAGTAAAACTGTATTAAACTTTTCCGTTTAAAATATTTCAAAGAATAACCCCCTGAATTCAACGACATAAGATTTAATGTTCACCCTCTACAGAGGTACAATAAATAGAACTGCATTAATTATTTCGGCTGAGTATGCTAGTATTTTAATTTATGAGTAGCTATAATGTTTTCTATTATTTTTGGAGTAATGATACTAATTCTATTTTTTTAAATTTCCTTTACTTCTTTTTTATTTATTATTGCCAAAACTTATGCCAACATCATATGACGAACAATAATTGCAACTACTTCTACAGTAATTTCAATTTAGCTTCCATAGTAATAGGTGGAAACTAAGTATATGATTATGTCTCGTGACCATAATATTGTACGAAAAGGAACTATAAAAATTGGAGATTTATCCTTCGAAGAGGTGGAAAAATTCAAATATCTAGGAGCAATAGTAAACAAATATAAATGACACTAGGGAGGAAATTAAACGCGGAATAAATATGGGAAATGTGTGTTATTATTCGGTTGAGACGCTTTTGTCATCTAGTCTTCTGTCAAAAAATCTGAAAGTTAGAATTTATTAAACAGTTATATTACCGGTTGTTCTGTATGGTTGTGAAACTTGGACTCTCACTTTGAGAGAGGAACAGAGATTAAGAATGTTTGAGAATAAGGTTCTTAGGAAAATATTTGGGGCTAAGAGAGATGAAGTTACAGGAGAATGGAGAAAATTACACAACGCAGAGCTGCACGCATTGTATTCTTCACCTGACACAATTAAGAACATAAAATCCAGACGTTTGAGATGGGCAGGACATGTAGCACGTATGGGCGAATCCAGAAATGCATATAGAGTGTTAGTTGGGAGGCCGGAGGGAAAAAGACCTTTGGGGAGGCCGAGACGTAGGTGGGAAGATAATGTTAAAATGGATTTGAGGGAGGTGGGATATGATGATAGAGACTGGATTAATCTTGCTCAGGATAGGGACCAATGGCGGGCTTATGTGAGGGCGGCAATGAACCTCTGGGTTCCTTAAAAGCCAGTAAGTAAGTAAGTAATCGGTGGAAAAGTTCATTGCAGCGTACTCTAGTTTTACGTAATCACAAAGTCCGTCCAGCTGCCATGGTTACCGTAACAACTGAAGGTCGCCAGCTACTCAGCAGTAGCGGTAGCTGAACGGCACTGTGTTTCACACCAGCTATGCATGACTGTAGATAGGGATCGGCGGCCTGGATGTCGAGAATGCATGCGAGCGTTACCATGACAACGATATCCGAACAGTAAAAGTTGCCGCCTTTCTTAACCTGGATAATTATATCCATCGGCCTCAACTCGTTGTCACTCTGCTAAATCGCATAGCAACAGCTAAGAATGAACGTGATCACCTTTTAGCCTCAGGTGTCACCCGCAGGTACTGGACGTAGAAAGCAAGGCAGTGTTCCAGCGACGGAAGATGGTGACAATCGGACACTGAAACTCGACATCCTTGTGGACGGTACTCAATTAATTTCTTGTGTCGTCATAATAGATAGATAGATAATTTATTAGTTCCATAATATTCTTACATTTGCTTTATATGTAGCATAGAATAAAGAAAATGTCCAATTCTTACGTTTAACAATAAAATGCAATACATATAAAATGCAAATATGAAATATGTACAGAATTAATACCTTAATAACAATAATATTTTACACAATGTAATATCTTTACCATTTAATAGTATTATAATATTTACACAGTGCTGTGAAATGTCAAGAATTCATTTACAGAATAGAAAGTGTGAGATATTAAGTAATTTTTAAGTTTTACCTTAAATAATGCAGGGTTTTGGCTATGATTCTTAATGTCTTCACGAAGACTATTGAATATTTTTATCGCCATGTAACGTACTCCCCTTTGATAGCATGATAAATTTGATGATGACGTAAGAAAATCATTCTTTCTGCGGGTATTTATACTATGTATGGCTGAATTAGTTGGAAAATTTTCTTTGTTACATAAGAGGAAATTTATTAAAGAGTATATGTATTGATTTGTTAAGGTTAGAATTTCTAATTTTTTTTAAATAATCTACATGATTCTCTAGCCTTTGCTCCAACTATTATTCTAATGGCTCTTTTTTGTAATAAGAATATATTTTTACTAACTGTAGAATTTCACCAAAATATTATTCTGTAGGACATAATAGAATGAAAATAGGCAAAATATATTGTCTTTAAGATACTGCTATTTAGAAATTGTTGTAATGACCTAATTGGGAAGCATGCTGAGCTAAGTTTGGGTTATTTCTTTGATATGATTTTTCCAATTTATTGTATTATTAATATGCAAACCAAGAAATTTGGTAGTTGATGTTTCTAGTAGAGGTATATTGTTGATAGTTGTGTCCAATGTTTCAGAGATTAAATTTGAAGAAGTTTTAAATTGAATTATGTTAGTTTTATTAATGTTTAATGCTAGTTTATTGGTTGTAAACCAGTCATAAATTTTAAGGAGAATTATTTCTGTTTTATATTTGAATGTGGCAAAGTTCTTGTCTGTAATTATGATACTTGTGTCATCTGCAAATAGTATAGGATAACCTAATCCTTTTATTATGGGGCCAAGGAAATTTATAAAAATTAGAAAACCTTAGAAATTCAAAATTAATACTATTCATACCGTTTTTTCCGAGATTTTCCTCAACCGTAAGGCAAATATCAGGTAATCTATGGCGGGCTCATCTCGCCAAATACCATCCCGCTATCACCAATCCCATCGACGCTAAATAACCTAGTAGTTCATACAAAATCGTTAAATAACAAAAAAACATAGTGTGTTAATTTCAAACCTTCTCAACTTCAATAACTTTAGATATGCAGGGGACATGATTTTAAGGAAAAATACGCCTCTTTAATTTTAGAGGGGAAATTCGAAACCTCAGCTGATATAAATTTCTGTTCCACCCCATCATCCTCGCCGTCCCTAATTTTGAATTTCAAACTACCTTTCCTAATCTTTAGACATATCATTGTTCAGACACTCTCACAGTGAGAGTTGAATAAGAAACCTGTTCTTAATTGGTGATTATTGTTTTTAGTAGGTTATTTTACGAAGCTTTATCAACGCCTTAGGTTATTTAGCGTCTGAATGATATGTATGTATGTATGTATTTATTCACACTGCAATGGGTATATACCCGGTGGCAGTGGTAACTAATTACACTCAATAATGACAATAATAAACTTATTAATTACAAATACAATTAATAATACTAATAATTAATACTAACAATAATTTATAATAATAATAATAATAATAATAATAATAATAATAACAGGGAACATCCTAAATTAAATGAAGCACGATCACTTAAAATAACATTTAAAGTAAATCTAATTTGTATCTTAAACCTAAGTTCGAACTAAAACCCACGAGTATGATATGTTCATATCTGCACAAGTACCTTTCAGCACTACACTCATTTCGCTGTCAACTCACTCACTGCACTGGAACTACGACACATTTCACTGATTTTATCCTGATTTCACTAACACTTCAAAAACATTTCACTGTTCAAATACTTTGCACTGCCACTATAAACTATAAAGCTTCACTGACAGGAACACGTTTCACATATACAACACACTTCACTGACACAACACACTTCACTGATACAACACTTCAATAACAAAATATCATTTACACCCTTTAAATCTGTGTATAATTACCGTTTATTAGTAAAGTCCTTAAGCCTATTTGTAAATACATTTTTGGTTGTTGGTAAAGGCTTTAGTAATGCCGGTGTTAATGCCGGTGAAATGAGTCCGTGGTCCAGCACCGAAAGTTACCCAGCATTTGCTCATATTGGGTTGAGGGGAAACCCCGGAAAAACCTCAACCAGGTAACTTGCCCCGACCGGGAATCGAACCCGGGCCACCTGCTTCGTGGCTAGAGTAGGCTTAATCTCATATTGCAAATCAAGATTTCAGGTATAACTCCCTGTAAAGTTGATTTGAATAATTTCGAGGGAAAAATTGTTCCGGAGCCGGGTATCGAACCCGGAACCTTTGGTTTAACGTACCAACGCTCTACCACTGAGCTACCCGGGAACTCTAACCGACACCGAAATTATTCAAATCAACTTTACAGGGAGTTATACCTGAAATCTTGATTTGCATAATACACGTCACTGTTCGTTAACAGAAAACCACAATTTAAGTCACACGGAGTTAGTGTGCACTCGAAGTTGGTTGCTTGACGGTTGTCAGCCCACTTTGAGGTCTGTGGATATAGAGAGAAAAATTGGATCGGTGTCGGTTAGAGTTCCCGGGTAGCTCAGTGGTAGAGCGTTGGTACGTTAAACCAAAGGTCCCGGGTTCGATACCCGGCTCCGGAACAATTTTTCCCTCGAAATTATTCTTAACCTCATATTGTTGATTTGCCATTCCCATCAAACCTAACCCCCTGTACTCTCACAAAGTCTATTTTATATCTAGCTAGTTATTTGGCTACTAATGTTACCCCTCCTGTTCTATGAAGACTCGTGTCATTCCAAGTATCAAATCTCATAACCTTATTCCTTTGCTGAGGTTGCTCCAAAGAATCAGTCTCATTCCGAGGCTTATGTTGGGTTTTGTAACAATATCTTTTTCACCGTGATGGATTTTTAGTCCTTCGCCCAACCCCCAAGCTGGAGGACCACCCTCTCTATATTATTATTACTATTACTATTATTATTATTATTATTATTATTATTACTATTATTATTATCCATTATTAATACTCCTACTAATATCTCTGTGGCCGAGAGGAAAAAGGTCTTAAGTAAAAATTTTATACTTTTCAGGAGAGCAGTAGAAAGATTGAAATTGGTGTCAATTATAGAATTCTTTAATTAAGAAGTATTTTCGTGGATATTATTTGTTTATATTTCTTCTAAAATAGGTAATGTTGCTCATTTAACAATTTTCTTGATTATTTCCAAAAATAGCAGCACTTAAGCCCTTTTAAGGATAGAAAACAAACTGAGTAGAAGGGACTATTTAAACATAAGACCTTTTTCATGTCAAAATAAATGAGAAATGTAAATTATTAGGAATGCAAGATGGGTCTTAAACAAAATAGGACTGTTTACCCTGGTGCTTAAAGATTTAAAAGGAAAGAGCATCAGTAGGCTATGTGATAAAATGTCTAAAATACAAGTTAGAACTTTTTAATAGAGAGGCATGGAAAGTAAACATGTGATGGTTTGTAAGGAATAAAGTATTACATATACTTAAGTATTTTATCCTGTGTACGCCTGATTCAAGAACCAAAAGGCAAATGCTGGGTAATATTTTGGCGAATCCTCGGACCTCACCTCATCTCACTACATCTCGCCAAAATATTGTAAAAAATTGCACAAAATTGTAAAAACTGTAAAAAATTTACTAAATTGTAAAACTGTAAAAATCTGTAAAAATTTTAATTGTAATATTGTAAAATTTTGACTTGTTCCACATCTTAAAGCTTCATTGCTCATGTGAGATCTATGGAATAGAATGAATGAATGAATGAATGAGTGAATGAATGAATGAATGAATGAATGAACGAACGACTGAGTGAATGAATGAATGAATAAATGAATGAGTGAGTGAATGAATGAATGAACGAAGGAACGAACGAACGAACGAATGAATAAATGAATGAATGAATGAACGAACGAACGAGTGAGTGAGTGAGTGAGTGAATGAATGAATGAATGAATGAATGAATGAATGAATGAGTGAGTGAGTGAATGAATGAATGAATGAATGAATGAATGAATGAATGAATGAATGAATGAACGAATGAGTGAGTGAGTGAATGAATGAATGAATGAATGAATGAATGAATGAGTGAGTGAATGAATGAATGAATGAATGAACGAACGAAGGAACGAACGAACGAACGAATGAATGAATGAATGAACGAACGAATGAGTGAGTGAGTGAATGAATGACTGAATGAATGAGTGAATGAATGAATGAATGAACGAACGAACGAACGAATGAATGAATGAATGAATGAATGAATGAATAAATGAATGAATGAATGAACGAATGAATGAATTTGGTAACGCTCTATAAATCCAGTCAGGAGTCTTATTTGACTTTAGCCGTTTTACCAGATTGTAGAGAATTGTTTCCGCTTTCAGAATATATAAAAATCCTATTTTCACAAAAAAAAATGACTTAAGACCTTTTTCCTCCCGGCCACAGATCTATTCTTCTTCACTCAACAAGCTGAAAACTTTCACGAAATCATAATACCAACTAAAATCTTGTCCACCCCTGCTTTATGCATGCAATACATCGTAAATCGCATTGATCTATGCCACAGAGAAGGCGAAGCTGATGGAAGAGCTGTGGTAGATGGATTGCAAAGAGAGATCTGTTACATTCTTTACCCCAGTTACGCAAGACTCAGGGACAGACGGGTTCCGTTCCATCGCCTCACAAACTCGAGGGAACACCCACACAATGGCCAGCCATTATCAGTCATATGTGACCAGGTCACGAGGCAATATGGCGGATATCGCACAGAGCCTCGGGGGTACTCGGAGATGTGGTGCCGATGAACGATTATGTAGAGTGAGGTTCTTAACCCGGATTAGAGACAGAAAGAGGGGAAGAAATCGTAAGAAAGGTAGGGTACAGGTGAGCTACTGTACCAGAAGCGAATAAATCTGCATAATAGAAAGCAATATCGCCATCTTATTGTCCCTCGATAGTCTCTCTAGTTTTATAAGAACGGTAAACACAAACTGAGTACGAAATGTAATCAAGTTCATGGCATATAGGGCTGCATATCAGGTGCTGTGTGTAAGAAATTATGGATACTTTTTAATTTTTTTACTATGTTATTTTACGACGTTTTATCAACAGCTTAGGTTATTTAGCGTCTCAATGAGATGAAGGTGATAATGCCGGTGAAATGATTCCGGGGTCCAGCACCGAAAGTTACCCAGCATTTGCTCATATTGGGTTCAGAGAAAACCCCGGAAAAAACCTCAACCAGGTAACTTTCCCCGACCAGGAATCGAACCCGGGCCACCTGGTTTCGCGGCCACACGCACTAACCGTTACTCCACAGGTGTGGACTACTTTTTAAAAGAAACTATAAAAACTTTTTATTTTAATTGGGTTATTTTACGACGCTGTATCAACATCTAGGCTATTTAGCGAATGAATGATATGAAGGTGATAATGCCGGTGAAATGAGTCCGGGGTCCAGCACCGAAATTTACCCACCATTTGCTCGTATTGGGTTGAGGGAAAACCCCGGGAAAAACCTCAACCAAGTAACTAGCCCCGACCGGGATTCCAACCCGGGCCACCTGGTTTCGCGGCCAGACGCGCTGACCGTTACTCCACAGGTGTGGACAACTATAAAAACTAAATGGGTGATAAGTAGTGGACGATGTTGATGAAAAGTCATCTTATTTTTCACATTAGAACGATGCCTATTAATATAGAAATGGTCGACCTCGTTGGCGAGTTGGTATAGCTCTGGCCTTCTATGCCCAAGGTTGCAGGTTTGATCTCGGGCCAAGTCGATGGTATTTAAGTATGGTTAAATGCGACAGGCTCATGTCAGTAGATTTACTGGCACGTGAAAGAACTACTGCGGAACAAAATTCCGGCACATCCGGCGACTCTGATATAACCTCTGCAGTTGCGAGCGTCGTTAAATAAAACATAACATTTTAATATAGAAATCATTTCTATGTTAATATCAACGTAATAGTAATATGCCTTACAAGAGCGGTATGTTGACGTTTTCATGTTCGAGGAAAAGATTCAAAAAGCGAAACGTAGTTGAGCTTTTTTAATTTCCGAGAACATGAAATAGTAATATACGTTACAAGAGCGGTATGTTGACGTTTTCATGGTCGATGAAAAGATTGAAAAAGCGAAACGTAGTTCAGCTTTTTTAATTTCCGAGAACATGAAAACAAACATACCACTCGTGTATCGTACATTATTTTGTGCGAAGATCGTTTATTACATACCTGAAAGACGAATTTCTAATTAGTTGCAATGAAATCTCCATCTTGGTTTCTGTTTAATGACGCCAACTTCGGAACACCAAAATATCTTTCTTCAACATTGTTGCTATAAAATTCTTCCTATGTTTACTATACTCCAGCAGGCCGTGATATACATCTGTCTTTTTTTTTCCCAGTCTATAAATGCTAACTGAAAACAAACGGTAAGGTTATGTAATGATTTATTTTTAATTTTAATATTTTAACAATATTATTTATATAACATATTGCAGTAATAACATCCGCATCTGGAATCTTGTTGATTTTTTCACGGCTTCCTTAATGTTACTTGTATCAGGAATGCAATAAGTTTCGTGGAGTAGTAGACTTTACTTAATTTTTTCAAATATTTAAAAACAATAATTAACATTGCAATTTAGGTGAAATTGCAGTGGTAAGTTTCCAATTTATAATTATTACTATGTTAAACGTCTCTAAAAATAATATGTTAAAAGCCTAAAGCAGTAAAATGAATGTCGCGCTTAAGCGGTAAGAAGAGGGAAATTGTTATGTGTGTTACGTTGGGAATACTGAATGTGGTATGTCACACTTACGGCGTATTGGTTTTGTGCGGAAAGCAAGCAAATACGCACGATCTCGCACAAAGAATTAATTTCTTATATTGCATTTTCTGCATTTTTAACGTTTTTTGAACTAATAGGTCATTTTTATATTTTTTTCGGCATTTTTTGGTCATTTTTAATACTTTGAAAATTTTTAGATTATTTTAAATGCATTTTACTTTCTTCTTTACCGATAGGTCTGTTAAATCATTTTCTAACCAAATAGGTCAGTAGTAATTACCTACTGAATAAGTGAATAACAGTGAAGTTCGAGTTTTATAGTTTGGAACAGACTCTAAAGTCCATCCCTCATTCCACTGAAGGCTCCACTTCACACAATGGAAGTAATATAAAATGCTTGACAGCAGCTTAGTTTAAGTGAGGACTTTGACCGCTACTGTTCTTTTGTCGGTACGAGGATGTCTTTAGAATTTATGTTTGGAAGGGGAGAAACTTTCACCGTGTCCTGGACTGGACGTTGTGTCCTCAACATGGTTCGGAAGGGATGTCTACTGTAGCAGACAGTATTTTTAACACAAAGATTGCAAGAATGCACGCTGTGCCCACAATTTGTTTTGTCATTCACACTCCCCATCTGGAAGATCTGGTAACAAAAGTGAAGCGCGGAAGGAGGAGACGGAGAATGAAGGCAATGACATGGACCACCCCTGATTGAAACACATTGCAAACCCTCATTAAAATCTATAGTTTTCCCTTAAAACCTTCATTTTGTTGCATGTTCTTTTCCTTTATCTTGGCCAAATTCCAGGAAGTTGCCTCCTCTCTCCGAGGTTTGCAGGGCAGTCATTGAAACAAGGTGACTGATTTTTAAGAAGTTGTGTGCGAGTACGGTGAATAATATTTAAATGTCATTTTTTTCCATTAGTTTAAGAGCATTTAATGATCATTTTAAGTAGATTTTTAGGTCATCAACATTCGCCTCCTACTGATAAGAATAAAAAAGAGTATATACTGTAGTATGCACTAGGCTATTTTTTAGCAACTACTCTTGTTAGTAAGAATAAAAACACTGGAGTACCTACTTATTTTTTATTACTTTCTTACTTACTTAGTTGCTTACAAATGGCTTCTAAGGAACCCGGAGGCTCATTGCCGCCCTCACATAAGCCCGCTATTGGTCCCTATCCTGAGCAAGATTAATCCATTCTCTATCATCATATCCCACCTCCCTCAAATCCATTTTAATATTATCTTCCCATCTACGTCTCGGCCTCCTTAAAGGTCTTTTTCCCTCCGGCCTCCCAACTAACACTCTATATGCATTTCTGGATTCTCCCATACGTGCTACATGCCCTGCCCATCTCAAACATCTGGATTTCATGTTCCTAATTATGTCAGGTGAAGAATACAATGCGTGCAGTTCTGTGTTGTGTAACTTTCTCCATTCTCCTGTAACTTCATCCCTCTTAGCCCCAAATATTTTCCTAAGCACCTTACTCTCAAACACCCTTAACATCTGCTCCTCTCTCAAAGTGAGAGTCCAAGTTTCATAATCATAGAGAACAACCGGTAATATAACTGTTTTATAAATTCTAACTTTAAGATTTTTTGACAGCAGACTGGATGATAAAATCTTCTCAACCGAATAATAACAGGCATTTCCCATATTTATTCTGTATTTAATTTCCTCCCGAGTATCGTTTATATTTGTTACTGTTGCTCCAAGATATTTGAACTTCTCCACCTCTTCAAAGGATAAATTTCCAGTTTTTATATTTCCATTTCGTACAATATTCTCGCCACGAGACATAATCATATACTTTGTCTCTTCGGGATTTACTTCCAAACCTATCTCTTTACTTGCTTCCAGTAAAATTCCCGTGTTTTCCCTAATCGTTTATGGATTTTCTCCTAATACATTCACGTCATCCGCATAGACAAGCAGCTGATGTAACCCGTTCAATTCCAAACCCTCTCTGTTGTCCTGGACTTTCCTAATGGCATATTCTAGAGCGAAGTTAAAAAGTAAAGGTGATAGTGCATCTCCTTGCTTTAGCCCACAGTGAATTGGAAGCGCATCTGACAGAAACTGACCTATACGAACTCTGCTGTACGTTTCACTGAGACACATTTTAATTAATCGAACTAGTTTCTTGGGAATACCAAATTCAATAAGAATATCATTTTTGATTACATACTCGTAACATGGAAGGATGTACTGGAAGGAATGGTGAACGGAA